>VZTU01007747.1:93939-176450 GCA_013400835.1 Zapornia atra | reverse complement strand
GCCCCCGTCATCAGCGGATCCGTCCCGCTTCGCCCCTTGCGCGGAGCAGCCGCGGATCTGTTGTGACATTGCAGCCATGTCACAACAGAGAGGCATCGCAGTCACGTCGGAGCCGCGTCTCGTCGGCGCTGCAGTCATCCCGCCGTAGTCCGCTGTGGCGCGGTGGCGGCGTTGCGGGATTCTCCCCGGTGTTACCAGGGCCTTTTGCGGGCGGCCGAGGCGGGTGTCAGCCTCACCGGGGAGGTTTGCAGGGTAAGCCGTGTGAGAGGAATGTGCGCAGACGGAGCAGGGGAAGATGAGCAATCCTCTGCTGGTGTGGCTCTGTACCGTGCCCACCCGGCGCGGAGCAGCTAATGGTTTTTGCCGTTTATCGATTCTTTCCTGACAACTACAATAAACTCCCAGTAAAGTTGGGGACCGCAGAGGCCGCTCAGGCAGCCTCGGCACACCCGGAGCTGTTCTGCTGGGTCAGCTGCTGGCCTCTGATGTGGTAGAGCTTTTCAGTAATTTTACTCTGAAAAGCGCTTGGTTTATTTCTTAAGGGAGTGGGGATGCCTTTAGCCAAAAGCTCAGGCTGTTTAGTTGTTTACCCCCTGCTTGGGAAATGCAGCAAATGCTTTTGGGCTTGGAGGATGATTGGTGAGGGGTGGGGATGGTTGGCTGTGGTTGTGCAAAGTGTCCCGTAGGTCTGTGCAGATGGCTCCAGCATCCCTCTCTAGTCACGGCTCTCCTGGCAGAGGGCTCCTCCTGGGCACACAGGTGTGGTTTCATTTGGTCGATGCTTATCCCTCACCCTTCCACTTGCAGGGCTACAGATACTTGGCAGTTAGTGCTGCCTTTATCATTTTCAGTGGTGGGGGGTCACTTGGATTAGGGTGTTGCCAGAAGAGAGGGAATGCTGAGCTTGGCGAGTATTTTCCCCGCTGTGAAGCGTTGCTGTTGCTTTTGTGCCCTGTTTGGGTGATGGCACAGGAATAGGTGCTGCCTTACCTCCCCATGCACTTTGTTTACCTCACTCACGCAGGAGCTCTGCTGTGCTGCTTTGCAGAGAAATTGTTGTTTTGGTCCAGCTGTTGAAGTATGAGGCAATAACAGCATATTTTTGCTCTGGGAGTAAATTCTTCCTGGAGTAAATAGGTTGTTTCTCTCAGGGCTTCTGGCCTCCAACTGGGTTGGTGTTGTTCAGGGCTGCCACTGGGTTCCTTCCCGCTTGCTCGGTGGAAAATCAATTCCTCTTCCACTACAAAGCTTAATGTTGTTGTCTGTTTGCTTTTGGAAAGTTAATTCTGCCCATCGTCCCCGTGTCGGTACAGCTGCCTCTGCCTGCAGGTCCTCAGGAGCATTGGACATGCTGCTGATACCCCTTCACTGCAGAGATGGGAAGAGTGCAGTAGTGGCGGGGCGAAGCCGTCTGACTGTTCAGGCTGTAAGGCAGGATGCTGGTAGGGTTGCATCCTGTCAATGTCTGTGTGTACCTTGTGCAGCAGTGTGAGAAGTATGTGATGTTATTCTTCAGATAAAAGCCAAACTCAGTGAGAGGTCTTGAGAAAAACTTCACAGAAGTGAAAAGAAACCAAGATCAGCCTGAAGCCCATCCCGTAGCTGTGGCTGGTCCTTTCTGCCTGTCATCTGGCTCCTTCAGGCAGTAACGTTGGCTGCCCTGTGGCTGGGAAGGCACTCGCAGCCCCTTGCCACAGGCCACTACAGAGATGTTAAACTAGCCGGTGGGAGTCTGTCAAAGGAGGCAGCTCTTGTGCTGCCTGTTTGTCAGTGCCTGTGGGCTGTGAACGCTGCGCATCGCTTGCAGAAGGTGCTGTCAGGGTCCCTCATTCCCTTGTTTGGAGTGCTGCTCTCTGGTTTGGCGTATGCCTTTACCTCTCCCTCTGTTGTCCTGCAGTTGGCATTAGGGGAGCAGGGGACTCTGAGCTGCTGGTCTTCAGCACTCAGGAATTTTTGGGGTCTGCTGATTTCTAATGACTTGGTAGAGGATGCTCTCAGGGGAATGTCTTGTTTTCCTGACTGCTTTTTACCATATCTCTGTAACAGGAAGCAAATCTTTACCTTCCCCTCCACTCCCCTTCCCCAAAGAGTAATCTCAATAACTTTTAAGATTTAGACTTCTTTGAGAGATCTTTAACATTTTCTGAAGAGCTCTACAAAGACACAAACTTTTACAGGTGGATGATAGAAAGTGTTTTGCCTTAATGGTTTGTGTTAGTTCGAGGGGTTTGCACAGGGAACTGAACTTGTTTCTGTGAGACAGCAAGAGCAGGAGCTCGGGTGCTGGAGCAGTCCTTTGTTTTGTGCATGAAGCTGCAGTGTCCTGGCCTGTCTCGGGTTCGCCGAGATAAGAGCCAGTATCTTGCATGTCGGCGTGCAGGAGAAGCTTGCCCTTGAGAAGGAGGGGAGAGCGTTCATCAGCCTTGCACAACGACTTGGCCCTTGGTGCAAGAATGTAGACTCGGTGTGTTGGGTCTGGGAAGCAAGTGTGCATAGGGAGGCTTCTCTGGAATTGTCTTGGAGACACTGGCAAGCACAGTAGTGGTCGGAGGTGTCTTACTGGACTTCAGGGGAACTGAGGGGGGTCACTTCCATTGCTCCTGTACGTAGCAGTGAAAGTATTACTCCTCTCCACATTCCTGCTTGGGACAGTAGAGTTGGCCTCTGGTGTTGGTGGCTTTGTCCCGGTTTGTGAAAGTGGAGACGGAGCTGCTGGTGGGGGCCAACCAGCTCTGTAAAGGGGAGGGGAGATGGTCAGGGTCTGCATGTGGTTGAGCAGGAACGTTCGCTACACAGTGTTGGTGTCAGCGCAGGGCTGTTCGGTGGGTTCTCAGCAGCTTAAAACCCCGTGAAAACAGGTACCGCTTCTTTCTGGGGGTGGTGGCAGTGGCAGTGCCCACAGCGCCAGCATGGTGGCTGTGGGACCAAAACCCTCCAAAAAAAGTGCAGGGCCCCTGCATGGCAGCATGCTGTGCTGGGCAGTGCCTGTCCCAGCCAGCCTCCAGCAATCTCAGGCACGAGCCCTGGCTAGAAATAAGAGCTGAGGAAAGCTGACCAAACTGCAGGCAAATGGGTCAAAACCTGGTGCTGGGGGGTGTCAGCCTGTGGCACAGGAGGCTCTGATTTTGCTTTCTAATATCTCAGGCTGGTGCAATATGTTTTCCGTGTGATAGGACAATGCCTTCAACTTTCCCTTATATGGGAAAATCTGGTATGCAGCCTAGCAATCTGCCAATATGTGGCTATTAATTTTTAGCATTGTTACGTTGGATGTGTCCAGTCAGCTTAAGAAGTAGGAAATACCTGGGACGCTGTGGCCAGGCTTTAATCTTTGAGGCAGGTCCCTGACAGATAGCTGGGGAAAGGTTGTGGCTGTGCTCTGGGGAATGCCAGAGCACACTCAGCCTCTCAGGGAGTCTGCTAAAAGCTGGAAGAGCTCGGTGCCTGGGTGTAGGGCTCTTGCCCTACACTGCCCTTGGGCCCACTGCTCGGAGGGGAGCTGGGGGCTTTGGTCATGGTGGCACCGAGGAGGTCAGGGGAGCGCTTGACCCATCCTTTCTGTGAGGACATTCCCCCTGTGGAGGAGGTGCTGCCTTGAGGGTAAGGGGCACACGCTGTTCCGTACCGCAGGCTGCAGCCTCTGGGGGACTCCCAGCCTGTAGTGAGTATAAATCCTGCTCTACCAGGAGCTAAACACTCTCAGTCCAGAAAAGAACGTGAGAAGTGTGGGAACAGAGTCTTGATCCCTCTTTGTTTTTCATGTGGGCGCTGGACATGTGCTTGCAGAGGTGCGTTGGGTACGGATCAAGAAACGCGGGTGCTGTCGTGATGACGAGTTGTTGGCTTGGCTGTGGGGTGCGCATCACATTTTCCAGCCCTGTGGGGGATGCTCTCAGGAGCAGTCTGCCGGTGGTATTGTTAACTATCCTAGGAGGTTCAGAGTATCTTCTGCAGTCCTGCCTTTCCTAACATCGTGGAGCCCTAATGTTGCACTGGTGTAGGTGGTATGACCTGGTGGGTTGGTTTGGGATGTTTTGAGGTGTGAGGCGTTTTGTTTTAACAAAATAATTTTTGTTAATTTGATTGTAATTCAATTTAGATCTGTTCTGGTGAAGCTTCCTGACTCTTGTCTGGCTCTTTTTGCTGTTTGGCTTGGTTGTTTCGGAGGTCTGGGTTGAAATGCAGGTACCTCATAGCTTCCTTTTGGGGTGGCTGTGCCAAAAGCAGAGAAATTTAAGCTTGTCAGAGTCAATTTGCCGAGTACTTGTGTTGCCTAAACGTTTCCATGAGCATGTAGGATCTATGGAGCCCTGCTTTGCACTGGAGTAAAAGGAGGGAATATCTGGGTCAGGCTGGTGTTACCCCAGCCCTGTGAACTGGGTCAGGGGAGCTGCACAGCCCTACTGACGTGTGTGGTCCTGCAAGGGGTGGACAGGTGGGCAGTGGAGGGGCAAAGCTGTTCTGTTCAGTGTCTTACATGGTCCTAAAGTGTGTGTCTAAATTACAGCCTGGGAGGAGCTCTTGTGGGGGAACATAGGTGGGAAGGCATGAAGGTCTGCAGGCTGATAGCCTGTGTGGGGAGCACAACTGGCTGTGTGGGGCGTGGGGGAGAGGAGCCCTGAGGCTGCTAAAACTCCCAAGGAGTCAAGACCCCCACCTTTTCCTGCTGGACATATCTCATTTGCATGCCTTTGAAGGCAGAAACAGGACTTAGCTAATTGAAGGACTTTAGCTAGCAGCCTCTGTACGTTTGTAGCCACTGCTGAGAATTCTGGTCCCTTTGTTGCACTAAAAATAGATGTTTGTTGTGTGGACATCATTAAGTTTCCCTTAGAAAAACCTGCAGTTACAGTTTGGAAGCCATAAGGGTTATTAGGTAACTAGGTTGGTTTAGGTGCTTTCTAGTTTTCATGTTGTGCTTTCACTTGGGCTCATGGTACCTTTGAAGGTGAATTCCAGCGTTGGCAACAGGCTGGTGTGCTACAGGCAGGAAAGAGGTGATGCAAAGTTACGGGGGACTTTCACTTTTTTGATGTATAGGTTCTTGAAGAAACATTAATGCCTCATTATATATGTGCATCGAGGCAGAATTAAAGTTAGTCCCAGATACAAGAATAAACATTAGTGCTTTGCTACAGACGTGCTGTGAAAGGTGCTATTTTTGTGTGAGCCACTGCCTTGAGTCCTCCAGGTCTTGTGCAGTGAGCACCTTTAACCCTGAATGTTTCATCTGCCCTGGGTGAGCTAAAGCACAGTTCAGATACAACGAAGCTGAAGCGTTGGGTGTCTGTTAATTGAGAGGCGAGAGCGCTGTTCTGTCCTAATGACTTCTATATATGTGCATGGTGCATCCTTGCTGTACCCTCTGCTCGCTTAGCCTGGGAAGGAGAGCAGTGGGGTGTGGGAATGTGCAGCGTATTGCTCTTATTTGTATGCTTCTCTGCTTGTTGCTTTAGGGCAAGCAAAGCCCTGTTTCTCAGTGATCTTTCTCAGTCCCCGTAGGGTGCCCCTCACCAGGGTATCTGAGCTGTTCCCGGCATGCACTTTTGTGCATACATAAAGGCAGGTTTCTCTCCTCCACCGCAGACAGCAGAGACTGTGCTCTGTTTGTTCTCTGTGTGGTGATGTTGTGGGGAGGCTGGCTGAAGCAAGCCTTGTGCTTACTGTGAAGGTGCTGAGGTTTGTGGTTACCCTGATTTCTTCAGAGAAGTGGTTACAGATTTGTGGGCCAGTCACAATGACTGCTCCACCTCCTTGCTCCGGAGGGTGAGAATTTCTGTCTCAGAATAACATTGCTGTGTTGGAGTTGGGCCAGTCCCACGTTGTGTTTTGAGAGTGAGGACCCGAATCCAGAAGGCTGAGGGGGGAGTGGGTCACTGTGGGCGCAGGCTCTTTGAAGCTTTAGTAGTTGTAGTTTCAAGGAGAGAAGCCTCTCCAGGAGCCCTGTATCGAGCTTCAATGCTGCAGGCTGTGTGTCTGAATAGGTACCGCTGTGCCCACATCTGATGGGGCCTAGTGCACTGTCAGGGGAGGTGTGGTTATCTGCAGATGCTCTCTGGTTTCTAGACAGGCTCTCTGCTGGCTGCTCTGCTGAGCAGAGCATGGCGTTAGTTCTGGGCAGTGCTCCTGAACCCTTACTGGGATCGAGTTCTGCTCCTTCTGCCACCCTGGGCTGGGAGACAGAGATGCCTGACACACAGCAGCAGTGGAGTTCTGGCTCCTAATGTATGCTGCTTCATCCAGAGATGTCTGCTGAAGGAAGGGGTCAGAAAATGAGCGGCTCATGTAGGTATGGAGGGAGATGAGGAGGCTGAGTTGGCATGGACTTCTGATGGGTATGTGCAGTAGGAATGGGCTAGGACATGGGGTCTGTGGGACCTGTGCTCTGCTTTTGTGTCCAGAGTTTGCTTGCCTGGCCTTCATGTTGCTGCATGTCCAAGGAGACTGATCCCTGTGGGCCTGTCAGGCAAGCCAGGACAGGATTCTCTTGGTAGTGGGGTGCAACTGATGCCACGTGCTTACCTGCTGGCTAGCTGACCCTGTGCAGGAGGTGCTGCTTGGCCAGGAGGGTCCTGGACGTGGCAGGTGTCCTCTGTGTCTGTGCCCCGAGTGTACGCACCTTGACTGGAGGAGCGGCCTGTAGCCACTCTGCCTGTGTGCTGTTTGAAGGGTCCTGGTCTGCACGGGGGTCCCAGCTCTGCTTAGAAAAGGGACTCTGCAAAGAAGGTGCTCTGCCATCAACGTCAGTGAGTGACCTCTTCATCCATGCTTTCAGTAACATTTTACATGCAGCATGCCTGGGCAGGGCCTGGGGTACTTGCTGCTTAAAAGGCTACCGGAGAGTGTTACAGAATTGCCTGTAGCTGAGGAGGGAACCAACCCTGATGTTGCTGAACTCTTAAGTGTTTGCATGTGAGGAATCAATTTTTTGGCACTTCTCTCTCCTTCCCATGCTGGAGTGTTTCTTGGGATGTTTCTTATAAAAGATAAAAATGCAGGGAAGCTTTGAGCTGTTTGAGAAGACTGTCTCCTTACAGGTGGCATCTGAACTCTGGAGACTGTTCTTCAAAGCAGCTTCAGCCAGAACTGTGGAGAACTTGTAACCCAGAGAGTTGAACTCAAAATAAACTGGAAGCTGTGGAGGTAAATGTCAGGGATCACAGTCCTTGCAGGGCAGAGCCTCTGAAGTGGAGGTGCAGGTAGGGATGTGGAGGTGCAGGTAGGGATGTGGACCTGGAGACTGTGGGGTAGCAGCACCACTCGTGAAGAGTGTGCTTTCTCTGTGTTGCATCAGGAGAGCTTGCTACACTTTGCTTTCTGTGCCTGTTCTTTAGACACTCAGGAAGCAGGTCTGATGCTTCAGTATGCAGGTTCTCAGTCCTGGAGAACTGCACACTTCTGTCTGTTGCTATTTTGGGCCAAGGTTTGCTAGTTTCTCTTAGGATGTACAGGCAGAACTGTGAGCTGTGGGACTTCACCAGTAAACTCTCAGGTTGCAGTTGTTTGGGATGTTGCCTTCCTGGGTGCTGGGGAACAGTGTGGCTGCCCCACTGCCTGGCACTGCCATGGGCAGGGGTCTGGCCAGCCAGCCATTCTGCCCCTTGCTGGGGTGGGGTGGCCTGGGCTGCAGTGTGTGAAGGAGCTCCTCTCCCATAGGGGAGACCTCTGCAAGCTGGCGCTGGGCACGTCCTGTACTTGGGGAGTGAGCACTGTAGGAAAATGTCCTTTTGCTCCTGGAGGTCCCTTCTGCTCCCCCTCCAACCTGTGTGAGAGCACAGATCAAGTGGAGCTTCCTTTGTTGCCTGGGTTCTTGAGACCCTGAGGACCAGGATGGCCATGCCCAAAGCTCACTTGTCACCCACTAAGATGTGAGTTTGTATCAGCCTTCAGTGCTTGTGCTCAGGAACTGTGGCATGAGGTATGTCTGTGGTGGCCATAGCAAGGCTGGCCCTGAGCTTGCTCCATGCACTGTACACCCCTTCCCACGCTGCCACCCATACACAGGCAAGGCCTTTGGCTAAGAGTGGTGTCCATCCTGCTTGGGAGACCCTGGAAATGCTTCAAATGCTGGCTGTGCTCTTGTGGGCTGACTGCTGGTAGTTTAGACTCATTTCATCCTGGCTTGGATGTGTTCTGCGGGGCATGTTCCCATGGGCTGTTCACAAGATGAAGAAGGGGGAGGCTGGCAGGAAGGTGCCCTTTGTGTGTGTCTACAGGCAAGTCTTGAGGTGTGTTGCAAATGCTTGATCATCCTCTCCACACCCCTGCTGCGAAGGCTGATTTTTATCCCCATTCTACAGTTGGAAAATAGAGGCACAAAGGGCTCTGATTGCCTTTGAGGAGCTGTCTGCAGTGTGGCAAAGCTGTTTTCTGACAGCTTGAGTTTACTGCACAGGATATTAACAACAGCAAGAGGGGAAGGTCTGTGCTTTCAGGAATGCCATCTCGGGTTTTGGCTGTCTGCCTCGGGATAGCTTGAGTTCGGAGCTCTTCGGTGTGTAGCTCTCAAGCAGTAACCTTAATAAAAGGTTCTTTGAATTAGCCAGCTGTCAAGGTCTACTGGTTGAGCTGGCTTTTGTACACCTTTCGTAGTAATAAAGGTGCTGTGGGCTAAATGATGTGCCTGGTGGCATCTCTACAGGGCTGGTGACCTTGAGGAGGGACTTGAGCAGCTAAGTGAAGTTCGGCGTGCTTGTGCATGAGAAACAAAAGGCATCAGGGAAATGTGCAGGGTGCTGGTTTCTACTGAAACCTCTGTATGACTTCAGATAGCTGGAGAGCAGCTGGGTGGTTTGCCCTGTTGCAAGAAGCCTCTGAAGCAGCTGGCAACAACCTCTGTGCTCCCACAGACCCAGTAATTTGGAAAGGGCTTTACTGGCACTACTGGGAAGTCTGGCTTCTCATGACCGCTGGTTCTGGAAGCTGGTAGGATCTGTGCCCATGATCCCATCTCTGCCCAGGGGTAACTGCCAGGCACTTCAGAGTGGAGAGCTTGCTTCCAGCACTGAGAATGTGTCCTCAGAGCTATTTTGCTCATTTCCATATAAAACACGACTAGGGTTCTGCTGTTACTCTGACCCAAGGCTTTGCACAGTCTCTTTTGCAGCCGTAGCACGTGCTCCCCTCTGCCTTGTGGAGGAACAGGCCAGGTCTACAGGCCCAGGCTGAGGAAGAGGAGTTGCCCTGGTGCATCTTCTTAGTTGCCAGCAAGCTGGTCCTCCAGCTGTATTGAACTGCCACTGAGGAGTGAGGTTGTGGGTCCCGGCAAGCGAGGAGAGAGGCTCTGAGCTGCCTGCGTCCTGCCCGCAGCAGAATGCTAGAGGGGTAGGAGAACTGTGGGGGAAGCTCTGGAAGTTGGTGTCTGCCAGAGGCTTTCTTGGCCTGTGCAGCTCAGGAATCTCCTGCAGCACATTGGTAATACTGTTTTTTACTTAGAAAATGAAGTGCTGGGAGTGTGATGGGAGAAGCGGCTACTGGTGCTCTCTGTCCCCTGGGCTGTTCCTGTCCTTCCCTGTTGGCTTGCTGGTCAGCATGCTGGGGCTGGTGAATAGGTGGAAGGAGAACTTGGCACTGTTGACAGAGAAATGACTTGTTAAGATTTGGCAGGCAGGGCAGCTATGGGTTAATTTGCCTTGTGTGGTGGCTTGGGTTGAATGTCACACCAGAGTGTGCTTGTGCTTCATGGGGAGCAGAGGTCTGGAAAGTGCCACATCAGTTTGATGGGCTTTGTGATGTGGCAGGAGCTGGAGCTGGTGATGCTCTTGGCAGGACACATGAGTCGTGCTGGCGAGGTGCTGCAGCCCCTGTGTGCGCAGGAGTGCTGCACGTGTTCACACGCACACCCTCGCCCTTGGCACTGCCAGGGGTGGCCATGGCCCTGCCACCCGTGGGAGCCCAGCCTGCTGGGTGCCAGCTGCAAGGCTGGGCAGGCTTGGCTGGCCTCCCTTCTCCCTCCTTGCCTGCACAGGGACTGAACTGCAGGGATTTGTTTCGTTCGTCTTCTGGTTTTTGCCTTGCCGATGTTAAGGATTAAAATCCACTGCCTGGGGCTTATGAGCAACTGTTTAGGGAGAGACTCTTGGCCTGCTGATCAGAAGACAACAGATGTAGGCTTGAGAAACCTGTCTTGTTCCTGGCAGCTCCTGCACACCAGGACACCAGGGGGGTGGTGTGGGGAAGGGGGTGTGGCTAACACCTGGTGCATCCCCACTCTGCGGACAGGCACCTGCCAACCCCAAGTGCCACTTGGGAGCAGTGCATCCCCTCGTTTTGAGCTGTCCACGGAGGTGATGAGAGGAATACATTTTAGGGGGAGCTCAGACCTGGTTTTCCTCTCTTTAGCTGGAGTGCCATGTCTTTGTGGGCGCTGGCCAGGCGCAGCTCTGCATTCTGTGATGTGCCTTCACAGAACGAAACCGAAGCTGTGCCCACCCTTCTGTGGCTCCCTCTCTGCGTGTGCTGTTGGTCCCTGCTTGCTGCTGTGCTCGCTGGAGTGTAAGCCAGCCCTCAGTTCTCAGCCCTGGGGCACTGTGCAGCTTTGAAGTAACGGCTGAAGGTCATTGTGGTTATGGTCTTGGGTTAGGAGCTGCGTTTGAAAACTCTCCAGAAAGGAGCTATTGCTGGTTTTGCACATGATCTTGTCGTGAGAGTCATGAAGCGCAGCTGACTGAAGCTGTTACCGGGGGCTGCGTCCAGCCTGCGTATGCTGTCTTGCTTGCTGGGTGCCAACAGGGCATCCTCTGTGCACAGGCAGTGGCACTGTCCCAAATGTACCCCTGGGTCTCCAACAAACCTGTTGTTTGGGACCGAGCCTGCCTGAGGGGGCTCAGGAGCAGGAGCATTGGTGCTGAGCAGGCTTTTTGAAGGGGAATGCTGTGCAGCATCACTGTATTCCTTGTCCCATGGGGCATGTGGCAAGGAGGCTTTGGCTATTTCTTGCCTGCCTGTCAAAATCTGATTGTCTGTTCCTCCATGGCGTGGTGGAGTTGGGTGTGCTGGGAAGGCTCTGCACGGTTTGGCTGACACGATTGGTGCTTGCACTGTGGTGTCCTTAGCAGCAGATCTCACAGCAGGGAACACAGTTAATTACACCACACCACCACCCCTTTTTTTTTTTTTAACCTAAAGAGTGAAATATTTTAAAGACAGAAAATTGCTCGGAGCAGAGCTGAGAGTCCCCTGGAGCTGGCCGTTGGTGTGATGCCCTGCCTGGCCCGCCCTGGCCATGTGCACCCCCGTTCCCTGAGAGGTGCTTCCTCCCTGACTTTCGACTGTTCTGACCTCTTTATATACCACTCTCTCCCCTGGCTTCCTTCATCCTGCTGTGTGTCGTGCTGAGGGGAGCAGGCCTGTGCCCCCTTCCTGTCGGGAGCAGGGAGGGAGCACTAGGGCAGCTCTGAAACCAAGAGCAGTTGGCTGCTCACTGACGTCTCTGCAGTAGGGATGCTGATGGGGTCTTGCTTTCCATAGCTGTGCGTGCAGAGCTGGGAGGCTGCCTCTCCAGCCTCTGCTTGGGATGGAAAAATGTATGCCATGGCTGCCTCGCAGCAAGCTCACAGGCTCCCCAGCCCCCTGCCTCGTTGCTGCTGCCTCTCTCTTCCTAAACTACTGGGTTATTTTTAACTTGGAAAAATTACAACCCAAGATTTGCATTCTCTACCCCCAGCGGAGGGCTGGAGGCAGGATGTGGGGGAGGCACTGCGGAGGGCTGGGAATGCGGCTCACCGCTCCGGCAGGCCTGTTTCCAGGGGCTCGTGGCCCTGCAGCACTCTGCCTGCCGGGCTCTGCATGCTCCACGAGCTGCGAGGCTGCGCAGAGGCCGCTGCTCCGCTCGGCGCGGCTGGAGTTTCAGCCTGGATTCCCATGGCGAATGCATGGAGCAGCTGCAGACACATAAACAAATCCTGCTGCAGCAGGCTGTGGGGAGAGCTGGGCTGCCAGGCTGCTCGCCTGAAAGCCTGCAGACCTTCTGACGGCTTCTGACGGGGGCTGGATACCTCCTTCAAGGAGTATCCCACAGAGGAGCTCTCGGGTGATTGAGCGTGTTGTGAAGGACGTGGAGGAGCCGCCGGCTGGTTGCTGTTTTGCCCAGCGGAGGAGGCTTTGCTGGGCCACGCAGCCCTCCCCAATTCAGCTTGCTGAGAGCTGGTTGGGAGGAGCCAGGCAGCGAAGTGTCGCTCTTGTGCAGTATTTCTCCTTCCCCCTCCCCTAGCTCTGCCCCTTCAGTGTTTTGCAGGCAGCTGTCTCCTCAGTGCTCCTCTCCCCTGCCTGGATCTCCCGGAGTGAGCGGGGCATCTCTCTAAATTGGGTGGCAGAGCAATGTGTCTGCAGAGCCCCTTCTCCGTGCAGCCCACAGGAATGTAGTTGCCCAAGTCCCTCTGGATTGCACCACAGATACTCAGGCTTCAAGCTCTGGTAGCTCTGCCGGCTGAGATGTGTCTGTGCAGCCCTGCCTGGAAACAGGAATTGATAAGGTAGTGAGAACCAAACAGCACCAGGGGACTGCGGATGTGTCTGTCTCTGCTGTTTGGTGCCTTGGAGAAGGGTGTTGGTCGAGCCAAGTGGATGAAGGACAGTGCAGGCTCTGAGTTCTGCTCTCAGTCTGTCCCAGCCGGACTTGCGGGTCCTCTCCTGCTGCTTACCTGCGGTGTGGATGCATCAGGTAGGGAGGGTGGCTGTCTGGTGCCTGGGCCATGCTTGGTTGTCCTTGGGTTTGCTGTCTGTCTTACTGACAGCAAAGCTACTGAGGGTGGAGAGTGCTCTGGAGGCAGGTCCTGCCAGGCCCTGGGGACCTCTGCTTAAGCTTGCCTGGAGAGCCTGCCAGAGCCCATCAGTTCTGGGCTGTCATCTGCTACTCTGTAGTTCTAGTGATTAGGGCAGGAGTAACAGGGCAGTGCAGCAAACCTCTTGGTAAGAATGGCCAGTACTTACTTTCCCCAGGTGCCTTCAGGCAGACTCAGGCACCCTTGCTCCTTTGGGGCTGATCTGTGTTTGCCCGCCAAGACTGGTCCCTTACCTCCAGCACACTGATCCAGCTTGGCCCAGCACCCTTCTGGTCAGTGTGCTGATGTGAGGGGCTCTCCAGGCTGTGGGATGGGGAGCGCTGTGCCATGCTGATGCTGTTCCCGTGCCTCTGAGCAGTGCCAAGTAGCAGGACTCTGGGAGTTTCTGCTGGAGCAGCAATATTAATGCCTCAGCTCTGCAAAGGCCTGAAAGGTTTCACATGATGCCTGACCCTGATGCCAAAGTGACATGGCTGGCTGTCATCCCTGCATGGTAGGGAATGGCTGCGGGCTGCTCTCCCCTTTCCTTCAGGCTGTCAGGTTTGTTGTCAGGCATGAGGCACTGCTCTGTGTGTCTGAGCCAAGGGCTGCTGCCGTGATGACAGCAGGCGCTGGGGAGCAGAGCAGCTCTCAGGCTGCCAGTACTGGAGCAGCACCTCTTCTTTCTCCCAAGGGCTGTTTCTGCAGCATATGAGGCAGTGGGGATGTCCCCACCACCCCAGAGTGGTGTGTATGCTGCTGGCACTGGCATGGGCACTGGTGATGGGGGGCGAAAGAATGAGCAGGACCTTTTAGGTGTGAGCCTTCTGAAAGCTCTTGGTTGCCCTGATGCCTTTTGTCAGTGCCTCGTGTTTGGAAGGGCTGAGCAGGGGCCTTGTGCTGTGGCTCTGGGAGCTGCTGCTGGGAGTACTGGCTCCTGCTCTAGAGAGCTCTGAATCTTCTTGTCAGTCTGTGCTTTGACCTCTGCCAGTCTTTCTCAGGGCAAGTTAGCATATCTTCTGGTACCAGAGCAGCAAAGGCATGCTGAGCCTCCCCAGCTCCACTGGGGCTAGCTACAGTCCAAGAGCCTGGCTTGCTGCTGGCCTCCAGACCTGAGCAGCAGGTTTGGACCCGGCACCCTTGACTAATCTCTTTTCCTTCAAGCTGTGCCCAAACCCCGAGGAGGTACAGCACTTCCTGAGGTGCTCAGCAGAGCAGACCTGCTTGTCTGAAAATCAGTAATTTCATGGCATGGCTCTGCAGTTCTCCTCTCTTATTTATCTCCTGCCTTCCTGCTCATCCTTTGGGGCTGCATGCAGAGTGCTGTGCCCGTTTGGGATCTGTGTTTTCAAGAGCTCCTTCCTGTACTCAAGACTAGGAATGAGGAGAGTAAAGGCCACATGATGCTGAGGAGGTGAGGTGCTCCCCACATCTGGAAGGGATTGTCACCATGTCTGCTGATGGGTGAGGTCCAGGCACTTTGTGTTGCCTGTCTCACGGGAGCTGCTTGCAGTGAGATCCTGTCCTTGGCATCTCCCCTGACCTGCTGCTGCTCCTGCACCTGGGCAGAGGAGCCTTGGGCTGCAGGGAGCAGTAGGAGATGCTAGAGGGGCTCCACACCTCAGCCAGGTGCAAGGCAGGCTCTGCTCCCGCTGGACCCAGCTTCCTTTGCAGGTGTCAGGGGCCTCGCTTCTGGCCTGGGACACAGGTATCCCAGAGACCTGCTGAGAAGCACATGCAACCTCTTCACTGGGTTTTTATCATGTTGTTGAGATGTGGTGTGTGTAGGCAGGGTGCTGGGTGGCTTGGTTGTGTCAGTAAATGTTTGCCATGGCTGTGGTCTGAAAATCCAAGTCAAAATGTATCGTGTAGTGATACATGTCAACTTGGAAGTGACTGTTCATGGTGCCTGTGCATCTGCAATCCAAGGCTGCTGCCTGTCTGCCTGTTTCTGCTCTGTGCTGCAGCAGCTTGGGGTGGGGGAGCTTTGGTGCAGAATTCCTGCTTAGAAGGTAAAAAAAAAGAGTGTGGGTTTTCTCCATCACTGGTGTTTCTGGTGTGTGGGTGGATGTGCCCACATGCACCTTGAAGAAGTGGTTTGGAACTACCCCTTGCACTTTGAATCCCAGCTCCTCTTGTGCTCCACTCTTACCTTGAGGAACATGCCCCTTTTGTTCCTCCTCCAGGAGGATGGACAGTCTCTAAGGACCTGAGGGTTGGGTGTTGATTTTTGTTGTAACTGCACACATTGTTTCCTTGCTGCAGCTTATCTCTCCAGATAACATCTGTTCTTCCTCTTTGAAGAAGGAAGCCACCTGCCTCTTGAAGGCAGCTGAACACGGCACTGTACTGCAGGGATGTGTGCTTTAATAAAGTAAAAAGATTCTTGTCCATGCTGAATAAGGAGCTTTCTTGGGCAGATGCCATGAGTTTCTGCAGATGCTGCTGCGCTGTCCGAGCCTGTAACCCCTTTGACTGCTAGTGACCAGACCCGGGCAGAGCAGGGCTCTGCTGAAGCTGCCCCAGGCAGCTCCCTGTCCTGTGCTGCTCAAGGCCAGGGCTGAGCTGCCCTCCGGGGACCTTCTGCGGCAGGTACAGCTGTGGTGTGGGGGTCTGGGTGTTCCCTGGGTGGCCAGGGAAGAGAGTGAAGGGCAGGGCGGGATATAGGAGCCAGGGGACTGGAGCAGGGAAGCAGCACTGCGTTCAGAGCTGCTGACCTTCCTTGCCACGCTGCAGATAGGATTTCCCTGCAGGAACTGAAAGCTGCTGTTTGGATAAAGGCTACAAATCAAACTGTGTGAAGTGCCACGGTGTGTCTGTGACTGAGGGGCTGGTGGAGCATCTGTTCCTGGGGGGACACAAGGCTTGAAGGGGTTTCAGTGGAAGTCTGCAATGGGGGAATGCCATTGTACTTCCTGGGTCTGAAGTCATCTGTAGGGCCTGTCCTTGGTGGTGGTCTTGGGAGCAGCACAGGAGCTGGGGAGAGGGAAGGACTGAGGAAAGGATGTGTCCCCAGGGGAGAGATGGCACAGACAGGAGCTTCTCCCGTCTGTCTTAATGGTTTTGGGGACTTTCCCAGTTTTGTGAATCATGGAATTGTTTTGGTTGGAAAAGACCTTTAAGACCATGAAGTCCAACTGTTAACCCAGGTCCAACCACTAAACCCTGTCCCTGAGCACCTCATCTACACCTCTTCTAAATCCCTCCAGGAATGGTGCCTCCACCTCTCCCTGGGCAGCCTGGTCCAGTGCTTGACAAGCCTTTTGGGGAAGAAAGTGTTCCTAATTTCCAGTCTAAGCCTCCCCTGGTACAACTTGAGGCTGTTTCCTCTCATCCCATTGCTTCTTATTTGGGAGAAAAAACAACCCCACCTGGCTACACCCTCCTTTCAGGGAGTTTTGGTAGGGAAGTCTTCCCCAGACTACATGTCCCAGTTCCCTCAGCTGTTCCCCATCAGAGTTGTGCTCTAGACCCTTCCCTCCTGTGTTGCCCTTCTCTGGACATGCTCCTTCTGGTAGTGAGGGGCCTAAGCCTGAACCACAGTTCCCGTTCAGAACTGCACCATTCTACCAAAGTGCCTGTCCTGCTGGTACCCTGAGAACTGTCCCTCTGGCTGATCCTCACCTCTGTGTGTGTTATATTGCATGGAGGATGCCTTTTTTGCTGGGAATCTTGGTGATCAAAGTGCCCGGCCTGTTTTGGGGATACACTGCAAAATCAAGTGGAGTTTCAGATTTGAAAGCCTACCAGCAGAGTCTCCTAAAAAGCAAGTAGGACATCAGCTGAGAGGGACTTGGATAGGGCAGATTCATCTCATTGCCTGCTGTTTGAATACGTAACCTGTGGGTATAGTTGTCATCTCGTTAGCACATGCTAGGTTTCAGCTCCTTGGCTGTGGAGCCCACCAGGCCTGTGGGCCAGTCTAATTACAGCTCGTTCCTGTGAGATAGGTTTTAATGTAATTTAGTCTTAGGTGGTGGCTGGTGCTCTCTGTGATGAAGGTCCTCTGCAGAGTCAGAATAATTCTTGTCTGGCTCTCACTGCTTTGCAGTGCATATCTTTGCAGTGCCTCAGGCTGGCTTTTTTGTAAGGTTCCAACAGGAATGGATGTTGTTTTTGAGGAAGAGGTTACAGAAAAAGGCAAAATTTGATCTTTTGCCTGTCCTTGTAAAAATTCAGCCAGCCTCAGCAAGCACCAGCCTCTGAAAACAAACATTTGGTTTAAAAAATGCTGTTTGTCACCATGCTCTGTTCCCTTTGCACCTGAGTGAAGGAGGGCGGAAGCCTGTTATCGTGCCTGTCTCTGTGTCATCTTCAGTGGAGGAGTTACTGTTCTCTCACACCTAGTCCTCGTTCTCCTGCTCACCCTTAGACACTGACCCCATGGCATTGTGCAGGTGAACACTTTTTCCCATCCTTTCCCAGGTGTCTTGGCAGTCACCTTCCAGCCCCGCTCCAGGGGCAGCTCTCATCCCTGTCCTATCCCTGGCCTTCATTCTCATGGGACTGGGTGGACGTGGCGCTGAAGCCCTGCAGCCCTCCGGAGACCTCTGCTAGCACAGGTCTGCTGACAGTGATTGTGTTTGGCAGCCCCTCTCCAGCCCTGCTCTGTTTCTCTCAACCCCAACTGTCCTGTGTGCAGCTGATCTGCTGAGCCACTGTCCAGGCCGAAGGCTTTTCTAAGCCGCAGGCCCCGCTTGGCTTCGGCAGCCCATTTCCATCCCTGCTGCAGTTGCCTCTCCAGCCTTTCTCGTTCCCTCAGTGTTACCCTAACTCTGTGGTAAACCTTTTGGCAAGACCTGCTATACAAAGGATGATTAGCCAAGGTCTCTTTGCTTTCACGTTCTGTCAGCCTTAACCCTAGTCCTTGTTTTCCATCTCAGCCCCAGATGGTGAAACCGAGAGGGGAGTTCTTGTAGCCCAGGTCTCGGCTTTGGCCACCCCTTTCCAGCCAACTGCAGCTCTCGGCTTTAGCCCAGCCCTAACCCTGGCTCCAGCTCTTGCTTTCTCACAGAGCAGTAGGAAAGTGCCCCCCAGTCCCTACAGTTGTTCACAGAAAACCAAGAGTTTGGGTTGAATGAGAGAGAGAGTTTACAGCTGAGGGAGGACTGTTATCCCATTGCTCACACTAGAGTTTTCCCTCAGCCCAGGACTCTTGACAGCTCTCGTGTTCCTTTGGCAGCACCTTTCCAGCTTCATTCCAGGCTTTTTGCTTCTCAACCTGACCCCTTGTTTGCCTGCTGGGCTGTAAGGAAGGGCCCCTGTCCATTGCCCAGGGACGGTGTCATCTCCCACCCAGGGTCTCTTGGCAGCCTGAGCCCAGCTGTGAGTATGACCTTTCCTTCCAGCCCAGAGCCCAGCCCCAGGAGCTGTTTTCCAGCTGAGCTGTAGGGAAGGCCTCTGAGCCGCTTCCCAGTGCAACCCTCTTGGCAGCCCCTCTTCCTTTTGGCAGGCCCTTTCCAGCCCCACAGGAGCTCTAGGATTTTTCTGAACCCTAACCCTGGTCTTCCAGCTGAGCCTTAGCCAAGCCCCTCAGCCATTTCCCCATTAAGGTGTTCTCCCACGAGAGGCCTCTTGCAGCCTCTACTTGAGCTATCCCTCACCCCACTGCACCTCTGGGTTTTCTTTTTTGTAGCCATAGCCCTTATGTTCCTGGGAAGCCGTAGAGAAGTCTCCTGCTGTTTTCCCAGACCAGTGATGTCTCCCAGTCCAGATCTCTTGGCAGCTGCCAGGTACTCTTGCAGTCCCTTTCCAGCCCCTCTCCAACTGCAGTTCTGGATTTTATTTGTTGCAGCATTATCCCAACCCAAATCTTAAGCTAGGTCACCCTTGTGAAAGGTTTCCACAAGTCCACGTCTTGTAGCAGCCCCCACTTTGTTCTAGTGAGCACTTTCCAGCCCCTCTCAAACCACAGCACTTGTCTTTCTCTCACCCCAGCCTGTAACTGCACATCTGCACCCTGGGCGAGTCCTCTCCAGGCTGGGTCTTGGCAGCTCCCACTTTGCTTTGGCCCTGCTCTAACAGCCCCATGCCCCTGACTGCCCTGAGCACCCAGAGGTCCCGTTCCCCAGGCTTGCTGGGAACGCAGACTGGAGGTTAGCTGGAGTTCCTTTCCTGGTATCTTCAAATTTTATGTGCAAATTCCTGGATTATTATTATTTTAAGTCATAAAACTGCTCTTTTGAAGTCAAGCAGTCAGACAAGGATTGTGCAGCACTGACTCGCTTCCTGTTGTCCCCCTCCTCATTTGTTCTCAGGGTGGCACAGCAGCTGGCCTCCTCCTGTCTGCAGAGCTGCTGAAGGATGTGGTTGTTTGTGCAGACAGACCGCTTCTTCCCAACTTTGGATCCAGTCTTTGAATTTGGATTCTGGTGGTGCTGCTGCTGTGCAGCACTGATGGGCAAGGCTTTTCCTGCAGAACAGCTCCCACAGCAGTTCAATTAAAGGTGCTTGTGCAACCTTCGTTGTAGCATTTTCAGGCTTTTGAGCACTTCCATCGGTGCTTCTGAAATATCCTCTTGAGATGTGAGGTACTGTGGTTGACATGCAGCCAAAGCCTGTGAGCACCCCAGGCTGTGGGGTGGCAAGGAGATGCTCCCGCTGCTGGCAGGGTGGCGGCAGTGCTCTGGAGCTGGCATTGCCCATTGCCATAACGAACATCTTAATGGGCATGGCTAATTTTGCAGCCTGTAAAAGTAGTTTTAGGGCTCTCCTATGGCTTTTAGAGGGAACCTCCTCACAGAAGAGCAGCCAACAGTGGGTTGCCGAGTGCCTGTGCTGAGGGATGGGAGCTCTGACCCAGGGGGGCACCTCGGAGCACAGCCAGCAGTGCTGCCTGCCCCGTGCACTGGGGGGGTGGGCCAGGGGCCTGGGGAAGAGCTGCTCTCCGTCGCTGTGGGAGGTGAGTGGGAGATGCCAGGGTTGTGCCTGTGGTGGAAAATCTGCTTATTTCATATCTTCCTGCTGTGAAACTGCAGCCGCTGAATCTGGGAAATGGGTTCAAAAAAGCAAGTCTAAGGTTTAAACTCTCTCTGAAGCCTTTTCTTGGGAAAAACAAGACCTTGAAAGAATGTAACAGGCTGGCAGCTCTTCCTCCTGCTGGCTGGGTGGCTAGTGCTGGCCTCCCCTGCCATTGCTCTCCCTCGCCCAGCAATGCTCCCAGAAAGCTGAAAATAGTTGGTGCTTCCCATCCCTGGGGCAATTATTTGATCCTCTGCAGCTGATCCAGGCTATTCCTGGAGCTGACAGCTGGCTTGGGCAGGGTCCCTGGTCAGAGGCTGGGTGCCTCCGAACTCAGACTGGGTTCCAGAAGGAGCACATGGTATCCCAGACTCAGTTGTCCCCAGGTGAGCCCTCTTAGCAATCTCTGTGCTGAGCTGCTTGTGGCAGGGCGTGTGCCAGTGGTCCATGTGTGTGGGCTTATTGGTGCTGCTGCCTGAAGACCTGCAGTTCCCAAAAGGAGATGGATATATGAGTGAACTTCACACAGCGTTCACTCTCACATGGAGTGATGAGTATTAGAAATCATTTGTTCTTACAGGTAATATTGAACACTGTCAGTTTTGGAAGGAAGGTTTTGGGGGCTGGCATGTGCTTAGTAGACAGATACTAATGGAACTGGGGTGAGGGAGCCCTGGGACAGGCTGCCCAGGGGGTGTGGAGTCTCTATCTCTGGAGATATTCCAGCCCTGTCTGGACACCGCCCTGTGTGCCCTGTCCCAGGTTGGACCCGATGGGCTCTGGAGGTCCCTTCCCACCCCTACAATTCTGTGAGTCTGTGATATGCTTATGCCAGTAAACTGGGGAACCTCTTGGGGCTGCAACCTTGAGGCTGCTGTGGGATATGGCTGAGGGTATGAGAGACCCATTTGGTGGGTAAAGGGGGGCCCTGCGGAGCTGCTTGTTCTGACATTGTTTACCAGTTGCAGGCAAGCTAACATAGCTATTTTTGCAAACCACATACTAGGAATTCCTTGGTGTCCTGTAGCAGTTTGTCTTCTGGATTTCCTGCTTCCAGCACTGACTTGCAACATTTCTTACAGCCCTTGTGTGGCAGGGTTTCTCTGAGAGCCTCTGTGCCATGACCCTGGCTGTGTGGGGTGTGCTGCCCCGCGGGCACACAGGCATGCTTGGAGGGCTGTGCCACCAACATCAGCCACCTGGTTCTGCTGTGGGCCCAAGGACTTCTCACTGATACTTAGGGCATGTTCAGCCCTTTGGGTGGATGTGGGCCTGAGAGCGAGGTCTGATGGGTCAGCCTGACCTTGTGCTTCCTGCGAGTAGGTCAGGCTCACACAGGGGCTGTGAAATGTTCTCCTGGGCCGGCAGGATGGCTGCACTTCCAGAGGCTCAGTAAAACAGATGGGGATGGTGTCATGCAGGGGGCTGGCTCAGGGAGGTTGGAGAAAAAAGGTCAGATGCTGTTTTTGGTGGGGTTGGAGGCTGGGGACCACTGGGCAAGGTGTGCTGAAGTGAGGTGCAGTGGCGGTGCTGGGCAGGGTCCCAGTGTCTCCAGTACTGGAGAGGAGCTCTTCCATGCCAGTGATGCACAGACTTCTCCGAGCCATCCTCAGACTCCTGAGTTTGCCCTGTTTGCTGTAAGCCTCCTCAGCTCTTGCAGGCTTTAGATGTGCTGTGAAATTGCTGATGACCCCAGGCAGAGTTTTGTCTCGGATTTTCCCGGGGATGAGTGCAGAAAGGCTGAGTGCCATGTTATGTTCAGCTTCAGTCCTCTCTGACTGCAGGCCGGCCTTCCCCAGAGCACAGCCCGGGGCACGCAGAGCCGGCCTCCAGCCGTGCGCCGTGTTCCTCCTGGGTTTGCAGTGTGGGGCTGCCTGCCTGCTCCTTTAGCTCCCTGCACAGGATATAAATATAATATAAAATGAAGAGAGTAGCAAGATGGGTGCAGAAAACCAAGCTTCCCGTTCCAGTGCTGGCCCTCACGGGAGCTCGGGGTAGAGCTGTGAGAGGATGCTCTCTCTGCAGCACAGAGGAGCAGGGACATGCTGTGTGACATATGGACAGCCCCGGCAGGAGCCTTGATGTCGAGCGGTGCCGTAGCTCGGCTGTTGGAAGATGCCTGGGGAGAGGGAATGTGCACCCAGGCTGGAGTGTCAGCTGGACTGCAAATTTCAAGAGAACGTGTTGGTTTAAACAATGGAAGAAGGTGTGGAGAGAACTGCAGCCCATGTGAACTTGCCTCCCTGAGGTGGTTTGATCCTGTCCAGGCATTGTCTGGACCCCTACGACTTCATTTCCACGCTTCAGAGCTTTTTACAAGGCAGGAAGGATGTGCAGCTTGTGTAGCTGCCTGGCACGTGGGAGCTGTGCAGAGGGTGCCCTGAACACCCTCAGCTCACCATTGTGTTTGCCCAAGTGTGCTCCACCAAGGGGTGCTGGGAGAGACCGGTGGGGCACCTGGTGCTACAGTCAGCTGGGCAGAGTGGGACCCTGAGGAGCTGGAGTGGCCAGCTCTCTTGAGCAAGCTTACCTTGAGTACCACTTGCCAGGATCCCATGCTTGGGCTCTGTGCTGTGCCCAGGGATGAGTCTAGTTACTTCCTGGCTGCTGTGCGCTTGATACCCACTCCCACCAGGTACAGAAGGGTATACCTGATGCTCCGAAGCATCTCCTGCCTCTGCTCCATCCATGTTTCAGTCTTGGTGGTGGCTCTCTGCAGGCCAGGCGCAGCAGGGCATGTTTCATAGTGTGATGTTGGTGTGGCAGCTACACGTACGAACGGACTCCTCGGTGCTGTGCTTACGTTGCCCAGCTCGTGCATCAGCCGTGGGTTGTGCTGAGGGTGAGTGCACAAGGGTGTGTTTTGTTTGCTCAGAGTGAGGTTTTCAGTGGATGGTGTGAAGCAAGAAACTGGATGCTCTGGTGTGGAGCCGTGTTGTGTGGTGGAAAGTTTGGAAACGTGCTTTGGCTTTTATGCCAGGACCCTTCTCTCCTGACGTGCAGTGGGATGTAGGCAATGGCCGTCTCGTCTTTGCATCAGGTACGATCTTGAAAAGTCCAAGATCCTCAGCAGTGGCCCATCTGCAAGGGCTTTGTCCTGGGCAATGCCCTGGACGTGGTAGTGCCGAAAGGCTGTCCTAGCACAGTGCTTCTCCAAGAGCTGGGGTCTCAAAGTGTTTCCTTTGGCTCTGCTAACATGAATATGAGTAAAAGTGCTGCCTGGGTGGCACACCATATCCCAGGCTCCATGCTGCGTAGGATCCAGCTCAGATGTCCTACAAGTTCTGTGGGTACATCCCTGTTATTGCTGTAGAGATTTATTCCTTTTCCTTCATACCTTGACCTCCCTCCCTCACAAATTTAGTGAGTTTGTGAAAGGTAAAGTTCTCCTCTAGCCCTGGAGATCTGTCACTACAGGTTGACTGTTCTGGGCCACCGCAGCTTCTCCTTGCCTTCGCTCTCGGCTCATTTCCAAGTCCCCCTTTTTTTCCTCCACCTGAAGATACCTTAAGAAGATCTCCAATTTCTGAGAGCAAACAGACGCGGACCACTCCATGGGGATGTGAACTGATGGAGCTGTGTGTACAAATGGGATGGGTGATGGCTCTCTGCTGTGAGCTGTGATCACTTGTGCAGGGCTGGTGCTGGGGCTGTGCAGCAGGAGCACTGTGCGTGGCTGCAGGATTCTGGGAGCACGTGAGCTCAGTGTCCAAACTGGGGAAACCAGTCCTCCTGCTGCAGAGGAGAGCTTGGGAAAGCTGGTAGAAGGGAAGAGCACACCATCACTGCCTGGTCTGGGGTTGGTGTTTGCTCAGATGTGGAATTTCCCATAATGGTTTTGGCTTGTGCACAGATGCTGCAACTCCTGGAGGAGCCTGGGCAGGAGCAGTCGGAGATGCTGCCGTGGTGCACGCTTGGGCTGGTGTGGGGATGTCTTGTGCTTTCAGAACAACAAAGAATAAATGGGAGGGAGGAGGATAGTAACCTGATGTGCCCCAAATTGTGTAACTGCAAGCGTCATTGCTAGCAGCAGATGTGTTGTAGAGGCCGTGCCACAGCGAGTTGGTCTGTCTGTGACCAGGGACAAACCCCGCTTTCAGCGCTGCTTTGCCTGTCCCTTGGAATGCAAGGAGACAGCTCTGAGCGCGTGGCCAGCCTGCCAGCGGTGTGCGTGATGGTCTGCTCACCGCTCCTCTGCGCTGCGGGTGGGCTCGGAGGAGGTAGGACCACCACCCCACCAAGGCCTGTGGCAGCCTTTGGCAGGCGATTGCTGGGTGCTGCGGGCTGGCAGTGCTGGTGTGGGGTGTGCATCAATTACAGGGGGTTAAAAAGGCATAAAAACTCGAGCATGGAGAATAAAAACTCCCCACTTGTGACAGTGGCAGTAAAGCTGAATCTAGCAGCCTGAAGCACTTGCATGATGTGCTAGTGAGAACATGTTGATCTCCATATGAAAACCATAAGCTCATTTAGAAAATTGGGCTGTCTCATTTGAGATTAGAGTTTCTCTTTAATCTGCAAATACTTAATTAGCATGGAAATGGCTAGTTAAATGGGGTTCCTGATTTATATATCCACATTCCAGTGTGGCGGGGCTCCCTCGCAGGTGGTGTGTTTCCCTTCAGGATGCTGGACAAGTTCCTGGCTCTGAGGCCAGGCAAGATGCTCTGGCTGCAGCAGGCAAAAGCAGGCCACAGCACCGTGCAGAGCGAACGTGTCCCTTTCCTCCTCTCCAGCCCGTCCCCTAAGAGGTGATGGCAGGACATCCTTGCTCCAGAAGGAGTGGACAGTACAACATGATAAATGCCCCAGGTTCCCCAGTGTCTGGATTCACAATTGGGCCTTGGCCAGCTCAGACTTTAATGCAGCCTTCCACAAACCAGGACGACATGTTGTCCCCGGAGCTGCAGCAGGGCCCCTGAGGACCTGGGGTGCTGCCATCCTCACGGGGCAGCCTCTTGCTGAGGCTATCTGTGTGCAGACAGACCAAGCACTCTCTCCTGACCCCTGCAGTGACCTGGTTGGGCCTCTCCTTGCACATGGCCAGAATAGATACCTCTGTTAAGCTGTTCCCTCTGCGTCTAACTGATGTCCCAGCCTTGTTTCATCGAGACAGAGTTGCACGCTGGGTTCAGTGCTGTGTATGTACCCAGGTGTATGGTGGGGGTGATACTGTCATGTGGCTGTCACCAGCTGGAAGAGGATGATGGAGTGTAGGGAAGACTTGTCTGCTGGTGGTTTGGGATTGCCCTGTGATGGGGCTGGCCTTGGCCTGGCACTGCTCACTCTGCCAAGCAGCTGGGCTCTGCCAGTGATGGGACATGAACAGAGCAGGTGATGCCTTAGTAGAGCTTGGCAAGTTCAAGCTGCTATATGTGGAGACAGAGAGAAGGAAGACCTGTAGATGTTTCCTCCTGGCTCTCTGGGAGGGAGCTGGGTGAGAGGAGGGTCTTCCTCTCTTCCTGCCCATCCTTGCTGGCTGTGGCCTGTGCTGAGTGCTTTCAGGGCCAGTCTGTCCTGGGCTGTGGCATGCAGTGGGGACTCCTGGGCACTGTCCCTACCGAGAGCCAGAGCGGCTCTGTTTGCAGCTGTGGCTGCCCAGCAGAGGGGTGACCCTGCCCATTAGCTGTGTCCTGCTGGTAACAGGGTGGGTGCTGTGCGGGCACCATCTTGGTTCGGCTCTGGCCTCCCATCTGAGGGGGTAAGTCTGAGTAGAGACAAAGGTGTGTGCCAAGAAGTGACCACTCTGCTTTGCTCATGGAGAGACCTCTTCCTGTGCTCTGCTGTGCCATGTCCTGCCGTGAACCTGTGCACTTGTCCCCTCTCATCCCAGTGCTCATTCAGAGCATGCCAGAGGGCTGGCAAAGAGCTCCTTCTGCACTGCTGTGTGCCAGTGCTGCTGGACCTGGCTTGGCTAGCCCAGAGCCTGGGCTTCTGCCATGCCTCACGCAAACCCATAATGCCCAGGGGTGGTCTGCAGCCCATTGCACTCAAGAAACTGCAAAAGGCCTTGCTTGAGACTAGCTTTAACTTGGTAAAAGTAGTTTGTGAGCCACGTGTGTGCAGGTGAGTCCCTGTGCTCTGCCTGGGCAGAACAGTGATTAGGAATGGGCAGCCTGCCCCTGCCCAGCCTGCTCCAGAGGTGCCCTGGGAAGGAGACTGGCAGGCTGCAGGCAGAGGGCTGCTTTGGCAACAGGATCCTGGCTCTCCTTTCTGCTGAGAAGCCAGAGAACATCCCTGCTCAGTACTGCCCCTCCCAGGAGCACTGGACCTGTGGCATACACCAGTGGCCTGCTCGCTGTCCCAGTGGAGGGCCTGTGTCTGCCTTGTAGTGAGGCTGCTGTGTCTGCTGCTAAGAGCTGAAGCTTGTGAAGCAAGCCATGGCTGATGGAAAGCTCGTGCCCTTGTGCAGCTTGCTCGTAGCACTGGTGCCCTTCTGTGCCCAGGCATCATCCTGCTGGCCCAGCATCCTGGGCTCTGAACCCTTCCCTAGCACAAGTATCCAGCAGGGTGGTGCCACAACAGCAGCAGAGGCCAGGGCTGCAGGACTGGGCAACCAGGACCGATGGCGGCAGGGTGCAGCAGCCCTCGCCTTTTGGCAGGAGTACAGGAGGGGCTGGCAGGCCTTGTCAGGAGAATGAAGTTCTGTGTCCTGTCCACAGATGCCTTCAGAGTCCTCCACACTCAGCTGGTGGCATGGATGCCTTGCCTTACTGCCACCAAGCTGTGGGATGTGCCGGCCTGGCCTGTGCCTTGTAGCCAGGGTCAGGGTTAGAACCTTTGCCTCTTTTCTTTGGTGTGGTGGGCATGAACCATGGACCAGCAGAATCAGTCCCCTCTTGGGCACTGTCCACCTTTAGGACCCGCTGGCTTCCCCCCTTCAGGAGGAGCAGTGATGGGTCGGGGAGAAATGGTTCTGGATTTCAGTAAGGTCTGGGTCTAGCAGGGTGCTCCTGCTGTGGGGTGCATGGTGGGGGGTGCTGGGGGTCACAGGCCATTGCTGGCAGTGGGAGCTGCATCCTTGTGCCAAGCGGGTCTGACACTGGCAAGGGGGTTGTGGTGGTGCTGGGCCTAGGGGAGTGGGGTTTGCCTGGTACGGGAGGGAACAGGGGGCGGGGGGCTGTGGGCTTTGTGTCAGCTACTGCTGGGCTCTTTGGCACCGAGTGCTGGTGCTGTGGGACCAGGCAGCTGCTGAGGGCTGGCTTCCCAAAAAGCAATGACTCCTGGGGGCAGGGGGCTGTGGGCAAACCCTGGCAGCTCTGCCGAGTGTGCCGTGGCTTCTGTGGGGAGGGCGTGGGGCTGTAACCCCGCCTGACCCTGTGACTGCCACAGCTGGTGAGCGTGTTTGTCCTGGAGCTGCAGCAATGCCCCATCCACCCGGGACTGGTGCGACTGGTGCCGTTTCCAGTGCTGCTCTCACACGTGGCCGGGCTGCTCCTGGCCTTTCTACCAACACAGGGCAGCAGGGAAGCAGCACGCCCGGCTTTCTCCTGCATCCAGCGGTGTCCAACCTGTGCTCGGTCCCCAGAGAAATTGGGTCTGGACAGGTTCCTGTCTGGGCAGGTTCCTGTCTGAGGCCGCATCCTGAAGGTGTGTGGCAGCCCCTGGGGTGTGCTGGGGATGCGTCTCTTTGGGGGCAGCGGCCCAGGCCGAGCCAGACCACAGCCACCGGGTGCAGGGTGCTGGGCTGTGGTGCAGGGAGCTTGGGGGAACAGTCTCTGCTGCAGAAAGCTGTCGGGGTGCTGCATCGCCACAGATCCCTTGCTGGTCCCTTCCATCACTGGGGGACAGTGTGGGGACCTGGTCACACAGGTGGTTCTGCCTTGGTGCTCTGGTGCTGGACTCACAGCTGCAGCCCCTCTGGCCAGACCTGACGTGGGGGGGTGCATGGGAATCACCTCTGCCTGCAGCCCCCCACCTCCTGTGGGCTGCGAGGTGGGTGCTGCTCACGCAGCATCCTCCTGCGCTGCACGGGCACGGGCCTGAGGTGGCAGCTGGCCCTGCCCTGGCGCTGCTCTGAGGGCTGCTGTGGTTTGCTGGGCAGATGGGGTCTGCCAGCATGACTCTTCCTCCTCCTTGGCCCCCTGGCAGCTCTTCCTTGATAGACAAATGGACAGCCCGCCTCAAGCTCCCACATCCGCTCCGCGTTTCTCACTGCTGCTTGGCAGAGACTGGTTTGTTTCCTGCTTCCTCTGCTGCTGTGGGGTTGGCAGCCTGTCTCTCAGGGGTGCCTGGGGTGGGTTTGGTGTTTTGGGGGTGGAGTGTGTCTCTGCTAGCCCCGGGTACGCTGCTTCCTGCTGGGACTACGACTGCAAGGTTGATCTTGCCCAGTGGGGCTCAGGTAGCACTGCTCTGCGGGAGATGTGCGGGTGGGCTCCTTGTGTGGCTCAGCAGAGCACATGTCACCCAGCTGGTCTCTGAGAGCGTTTCACTCCTGCAGCAATGTTGAGTGGCACCAGGGTTGGCACCCCCTTGGAGGGGTGGTGCTGAAGGGTGGAGTGCTGCGGGTACCCGTGTCTTTACTGTGAATTTTTTTTGTATTGTGTCTTGCAGAAATAACATTCATCCCAGATTTGATGATAATGAAAATACAGAAAAAAGAAAAGCAGGTTTGTGACCCTCTCTCCTTCTCTCAACTCAGCTTGCAAGGCCTGGGAACCTGTCCTGTGTGTGAATCGTTGCTGTTGATGTGTGGTGGGAAGGGGGCTGGGCTGGTGGGAGGCCTCGCATTTCCACCCAGCGCTGCAGTGCAGCACATTGCAAACTGACCTGAGCTGCAGCCTGGAGTGGATGAGTCTGGTGGGGGCAGTTGAACAAGGTGGGGTTTATCTTCAGTGATGGAAATGCTCTTGGCTTGGTTCTGTCCCTGTGGAGGAGGAACCCTTCTTTTCCCTTCAAGTGCCTGTGCTGGTTCCCGTTTGAATCTCAGCACACAGACATTACACAACCACATTTGCTGTGGTTACTGCTAATACCGTGATGCTCCAGGACTGACACGACTGGGGAGGCTGGGGAAGATGACGTCTGTGGGGCTGTGAGAGCTTGGCCAGGGAATCTTCCCTTGCTCAGAAATAATCCCATCCCACCAAGCTGCCATTTCTGAGTTGCCGCATCGCATCATAACTACCTGCTGCTCCCAGAGGAGATTTATGAGCCAGTGGTCTTTGTATTAACTGTGTGCAGAGGAAGGACCTGAACATCAGCGCTCTGAGAAGGGGAAAGGACCTGTTAGTGCACGGAGATGCGCTCTGCCTGCCGGGGTGAAATATGGCTGGAGGTATAAACCAAACCCATCCACCCTGAGCTGATTTGTGTCTGTGCCGCTTTTAATGGGAAGCCATTAAACTGAGCACTGAGCTAAGGGATAAATCTGTTGGAGAGCACGAGCTGGTGCCATTTCTAGCCAGCTCTGAAGCAGCATCTTCGTGCTGCTCAGGGCAGCTGCAGAGTGTGCTGTCATGGCAGGTTAATGGGGAGGCGGAAGGGAGGGAGAGAGGGAAGGGTTTGGAAGAGGCAGAGTGCTGCTAGAGCTTGCAGCGAGCCGAATGCCATGGATATAGGAGCAGACACAGAGCACAGGGACTGCAGGAAGTAGTGAGTTTATCTGTGTGTCCTAAAGAGGGGAGCGTGGCAGGTCTTGCATACCAGCACTGCTGGGTCACTCCTCCCGGGGCTGGGGGAAGGCAGGGCAGCAGGGTGCTTTGGGGCATGGGTGAGTGAGCTTTCTCCTCTCATAGCATGAGAAATGGCCACCACTCTGCTGAACTGACATAGCGGGTTTGGCTGCTCTGGAAATGGGATCGCTGAAATGACGTGGGCTTTAAGCACCGCAAAACCATCCTCCCCCAGCATCTGGAGATCTCAGAGGGCTCAGCTGCCAGAGTGCTTTGTGTAACTGCCCCTGCAGATAAAGGCTGGGAGGAAGATAAAGGCACGGCCATACAAGCAGGGAGGGGTAGGGGTTGAGCTGCTCATCTCCTGAGCTCTCTGAACCAGCAACAGCATAGGATGATCCTTGCAGCATGTAATGGTGGGCTGCAGCATTCCCAGCGTCACCAGCTCTGCAAGGGCTGTGCTGGGCTGTCTCCAGAAGGGTCTGGGCAGCAGTCAGAAATGCTGCTAAGCTCAGTGTTTAAGCCTGGCCAAGCGGGGGGTACTCTGGGTTCCTGGTTGATGTGGGGAAGGTAGGGGTCTCTCCCCAAGGTGGGTGCCTCTCTGCTGTGGTCTGCAGGGCCTGCTGAGTGGCACTGGAGACTGAGGTGCCATGTCTGTGCCCAGGAGCTCCCACACCTTGTAAACAGACTCTTCATGGCACCAAAGAGGGCTGTTGCCTTCAAAAGTCCATTGAGCAGTCTCTCTGGAGAAGATGAGATCCTTGTGTGGTTCCTAGGGCTCTCAAGGGCCACACGTTTCTGTACATGTCTCTCACCTGTGGAAGCTCTCTGTCTTGGTAGGTGTAGGTCCAGGCCCATGGGTACGAAGGCTGGGCAAAATGCTGGCACCCTTCCTATGGGTGAGGGATGGCAGGAGAGCTGTCAGCCTCCTTTGGGAATGGGTTACACACAGGCTCTCTCCTTTCCCAAGTCCGTGGCTGCCCTTGTCCTGCCCACATCCACTGCCAGTGCATTACAAAGCCTGGGCTGGAGAACTGGGGTCTTGCAGTGGGCTGTCCTGGGAGGAGGAGAGCTCCTCTGTGCTCCCTGGGTGCCCTCCACTGCAGTGCCACCCTTCCTGCACCGCCTGGGCTGGCTGGGCGTGCGGGGCACTGCTGCCTGGCACCAGCGGAGGGGCTGGTGTTAGTGCAGACAGGGGCTGTGTTTGCACAGCTCTTAGTAATGCCTGAAAATCTGGGGGATTTGTCACAAGCTGTGACTAACTCGTGAAACCTGTCACTTCCCTCGTGACTTACAGGGCTTCCTGCCAGGGCACCTTGTCTGCTGGGGAGGTGGGACGGGGTGCCTAGCTACCACAGGGATGGATTTTTGTTGAGGGCTTCAGCAGCACCACTGCTCCCTGGGCTGCCTCTCCCGTCTGTCCTGCTTCTCCCTGGGCACCGAAGGGGTTTCTGCTCCTGCTTGTTTCTGCCAAGCTCTGACTTGTTGAATAACCTGAGGAGCACTGAACTACAACAAGTGTGGCTGTTTCCCAGTGCCACTGGATCCCTTAATTCTACAGCCATGGAAATGCTCCCAGCCCGCACAGACTATGAGCAGAGCAGCATTGCTTGTCTCTTGGAGAAGGAGGGGATGCGGAGCCCTGTGACCCCGGAGCTCCTGCCTTCTCCTCAAGGGCTCTTCTGACTTTACAGCCTGGTTTGGAGGGATCCCCAGTGGTGTGTGGCAGGTGGTGGGGAGAGGCAGTGGGGAACAGCCTGGAGCTGTGGGTACAGCGTGGCTGCTGTGCAGTCCTCATGGTGGGGACGCATCAGGGCATGCAGGACGCATCAGGGCATGCAGGCCCCAGAGCGTCTGAGGGAGCTCTGCCTGCCTTTGCTTCTAGCACTCATTGCATAAAATTAAGGTTTTTCTTAAATGTTATGGGTCTGTTAAAGTGAAACGTGAGCTTTGACGTCTCACTGCTTCATGGGCCCTCCTCTTCCCACCCCTTCTCCTGCCTGCCGTCCTGCCTTTGCAGAGGACTCAGTGGGAAAGGCAGCAGGGGCAGCTGCGTTCCCTCTGCCCCCGCCGTGCCCTGCGCCAGGGCGGTGGGGACACGCGTGCCCGGTGCTGGGGCTGGCTGGGTGGCAGGACAGAGCTTCCCAGCTGTAGTTGTTGGGGGCTGTGTCTCGGCCAAGTGTCTTGGGAACAGAGCCAGGCCCCACCTCCGTCACGCACATCCCATGGCGACTGCGGAGCCTGCTCGGAGACATGACAGAGGGTGGCACTTGGGTATTTTTAGCTTCTGCTGCATTGCATGAAGAGCTGGGAATGAGGGGTGTGGACACCCAGCCACTAGAATGTAGCAGCCCGTGCTGTGCACACCGCTGGTGGGATCGCAGCTGCTGGAGAGGGTGCTCAGCAGCCTGCGGGGAGCCTGCCTGTGGGGAAGCTGCCTTGTCCGCGCCCGCGCTGCAGACAGGGGCGCAGATGGACCGGGCCGGTGGCTGCCCACGGGACCGTCTCGGGGAGGCAGAGCTGAGTGATGGTGCCTGTTTGGGGCTGCTGGTGCAGCAGCAGCCTGGCTGGTGGTTTTGGCCAGTGTCATGGGCACAGAGCAGAGCAGCTGGGGTGCTGAGCAGCCCCTGGACACCAGTTTTTGTCTAAAGAGCATGGGGGCAGCTGGGTAGACATCAGGTTCTTGTTCCTTTCCCCTTCCCACCCCTGAACTCAGGTGGTACTGCAGGGTTTGGGTATGGGTCAGGACCTATGCTGGCTGTCGAGGAGGCTCCAACATGTGTCCACTTCATCCCCACCACACCTCGCAGCAGTGCTGGCCAGGGACTTCTGTCACTTGTCCGGGGGAGCCTCCCTCTGCTCCTGCCTTTGCAGGCAGCAAGTGTGTATGGTGTGTGATACAGTCCCCTTTAGGGGGCAGATGGCGCTGAGCTGCCCAGCCATGGGGTGAGAGCCCAGGGCTGCTGGAGGCGGGGAAGGTGATATGGTCTCACAGGCCATGGAAGGAGCGGGGCTCTGGGTGTGTGATGTCTCCCCTGGCTGGGCACTAGGTGCTGGATCTTCTGCCCTGTCCAGCCAAGCCTGACCCCTTCTGCTATACCTGTCCTGGGTGCTTGGGCCCAGTTTTCTCTTGTCTTCTCCCAGAGCTGCCTGCTCTTCTCCATTCTCACTTGCTCTGTAGGACTTTTATCCCATAATTTCCTAGCGTCATCCTGGCCCCCTGTCCTAGGTGCCCTTTCCTTATCTCCACCTGCTCTCTGCAGCTGCCATTCCTCTTCTCTGCAGTTCTCTTTGCAGGTAACTGGCACAGGCAGGGTGAGGATGTCGGACTTGGCGCAGACCTCGGGCAGTCCTGCTGGCACTGGGCTGCTCTGTGCCCTGGGCAGTCATGGGGAAGATGCTGCTGAATTTCACTGCTCCTAAGCTCCCTGCACATGTGCTAAGGGGGGGTTGAACGGTTCCTTCAGGTTCCAGTGGACCCAGCCCTGCTCTTTGCTGGAGGGCTCAGAGAGGTCAGGGGCTGGGGTGGCTGGTGCACCTCGCAGGCTCAGTGGCGGGACAGAGTGGAAGCATCCTGTTTGAGGACCAGGGGCAGGAGCCACTTCGCCTCCCGTGTCCTGGTGGTGTTTTCCACTAAGTCCTGAATAAAAACTGGGAAATCAAGTGAAATTTGGACTAGTACAATGCAACCATTTTAATTTAAGAAAGCACACCGTTAAGGTCCACCCTAACCCTGGCTCTGCCCTCTTCCGGGGTCATGCAATTACAAGTGCCCTCTGTTAGCCTTTACAGCTCTCTGGGGAGGTTTTAAACATTTTTTTTTCCCCTGACCTTCTCTTTGACAGTAGTTGGACACATGGGACAAGACTTCATGCTCCAGCTGCTGCTGAGGGACTCGCTTTCCTGTATGAAATGTAATTTATAGAAGATTCCTTGGGGAATAAAAAAATGTACAAACGTTACATGAAAGTATATTCTGAAAATGTAAAGTCATTGCAATCATCCCCAAAACCATGCCAGCTGAGAGAGAGTGTGCAGAGGCACAGCTCCAGCCATGAAGCATAGCAGGTGTGTGGCAGCTGCTTGGGGACAGTACCAGAGGTTCAGAGATGGGTATTGCCTGCCAAGACCTGGAAGTCATCACCTTCCTTACCCCCCCCCTCTAAACACCCCAGGTGTGCATGTAAGAAGAGATGTAAAAGAGGCTGTTTGATCTAATATGATGGTTTTCTTTAGCCAGAAAATTTGCAGCAAGAAGGACACATATTCTGGGAATTCACAAGCCAACCTGGGGCAAAGCAGTACCATGGAGATCTTTAGGAACCACCAGCTGAGGACATGGAGTCTAGGAATAATTAGTATTTCCAAATATCTCAGTACTAAAAAGCCCTTAAGAGAGGTCATGGGGTAAATAAGCAACTGAGGTGTCGGGTGAGTGCTCATGGAAACGGCGGTGCTGGCAGAACAGCTCGGTTAAGAAGGCTCCTGCCCCAGAGCCATCCCTGATGCCAGACGTGTTGGAGACTTGTCCTTCAATTGAAGGGCTTGATAAAGTAGTGTCTGAGCAAAGGAATACAAGCCACCAGGCTTTGGTGGGGTTTACTCCAGAGTTGTAAAGCAGCTGAGGAGATGTTGGGAATGGCTAATAAATAGCATTAGGGTACATCACCCATGAGGGCCACATCCATGGAAGGGGAGGTGTGGCAGGTGTGAAATTAAGGCCTGTTGGTTTACTTGGGTAGTGAGTAAACCATTGGGAACTAGAATAGACCCTTTATCTATAAAAATACCACACTGGGGAATAGTTAGTGTGGCCTGTGTAAAGTACAGCTGGTCCTTGCAGTCTGCTGGGGGTTTTCAAGCTAGCCACATTGCAGAGGGGAGATGGGCTGGGCTGGCTCCCTGCTCATGGGCTCCTAAACAACTGCTGACAGTTTTCTAGAGCATGCTTCTACAGGAATCAAGCATTGTCCTGGTAAGAGGTCTTTCTGGGGGCTAGTGACTGGATAGAGAGTAGGAGGCAAAGTACAGGGAAAATGTCTGCTGTCAGAGCGCAGAGCAGGGGAGAAGGCACCAGCTGGTGTCTGCAGGTATCTGTGGGGCTGAAATGGTAATGAGTCTGAAAAGCTGAGGAGAAGCCTTAAGGTGTTCCAAGTATGGGGGAACCAGCCACATGTGTACCTTCTCTTGGGGCTGTCCCTGCTCCCAGAGGAGACAGTAAAACACTGGCAGGGGGGTTGGCATCTGCCTTCAGGTTGTCCCAGGGCCATGTTCAGTGCTTTGGAAAGGGAGAAGGAACAGAGCAGAACCCCTCCTGAGGCTGTGAGGTACCTCTCTGGCACTGTGTGCTTTCCTGCTGCCGCCCCAGAGCTGGTGGGGTTGCATGAGGTGCAGAGAAGGACAGGGCAGTGCTCTGAGAGTTGGCCCATCCTGCCTGTGAGGTGACAGTGACTTGTCACCTGTAGTGTAGCTGGGCCAAGAGAGCTCTAGGGGGAAAGGATGTGATAGAATGGCAAAATAGTGGGTGACCAAGCAATCTTCCTTCACACCTCCACACCTCAAGAGCTAGAAGCCCCTTAGGACAGCAGCATGATGTAAAGCTTAATGAGCTTTCCCATAGCTTACAGGTTTGTGGTGCTGAATGGTGCTCTGGTGCCCATGGTTCCGTGTGGGTTTGTGCAGCTGCTGGCTCCCATGGCCCCGCTGCAGCCCTGCCGCTGCAGCTCCCACGCCACAGTCAGCATGGGCAGGAGGGAGGCAGAGCCCCTGCCTGCCCTGCCCTACTCCTGCCTGCTTAGAGTGGTCCTGGGCCGGTCCCGAGCTGCCAAAGGGACCCAGCCCGCCGTGCCCACCTGCTGCAGCAAGCAGCTGGGGCTACGACTGGCCTGCTGTAGGCTCCTGGAGCTGGATGCATCTCCCCTGTGAAGGAGTGTGAATGTGGCAGCATGTCACTGTGGGCTCTTGCTGCAGAAGCAGTGGCCAGTAGCCCAGGGCAAGCTGTGGGCAGCCTGATGGCTTGAGCAGACGTGTCTCGGGCTGCTCAGCCTGGGGCTTGCTGCTGCAGCAGAGCTCCCTGCAGCGCTGGGTCCCCATCAGCGTGATGCGAGTCCATCAGCCCCTCACTGTTAGGAGGTGGGGCTTGTAGTTCCCTGTGGCACAGGGACAGCTTGGGGACAGTGGGCTCCTGCCTGCCATGAGGGACTGGCCAGGCTGCTGCAAGCTGTCTGAGAGTGTGCTTGGAAGCCATGCAGGAGCACAGATAACGCTGGCATTGCTTTCTCAGGCTTTTCCTGTTGACAAGAAGCCAGGATAAACTGAACCTCATCAAGGGGAAGTAGGAAAAGCCCGTTCCCTGCCTCACAGCAGTGTACCCAGCTTTGCAGATTTCTACTCAGCAGCAGTTTGCCGTGGATTGTGACATCGAGCCTTTTCCCCTCAAGACAAACCCAGCTGCCGTGGGTGCAGCAGGATTTCTGGGGCTGGCCGAACCTCGTGCACAGGGCAAGCGGTGAGGAGGAGCCTGTTTCCCTGCCCCTCTGAGCCGCTGCTGCCTGTGCAAGCCCTGGTGTGAGCTGCTGAGTCCCACAGGCTGCTGCATGATGGCACTTCCATGGCACAGCCTGTGCCAGAAGCTGCGGGTTGCTCAAGCTGGAGGCAAGTGCTGCTGACTGGACTGAGCGCTGCTTTCTGAACACAGTGGGCTGTGGGGCCTGATGCCCACAGCACATCCCATGGCAACGTGCTGCACTGCTAGCTCTGGGGGCCTGCAGCACTGTGTGGGAGGTGTGCTGGGGTGGACACATCAGTGCTCCCACTGCGGTGGGCATGTCTAGAGGCTGGAGGGGCAGTGGGCATCCCAGAGGTGATGCAGGAGGAGCAGAGGGATGACTTGTGTGTTCACAAACCAGCTTGTGGTTGGCTGTATAGAGCATTCAACCTTGTGTTGCACCAGGGCTGTGGCAGGCTGGAATATCTTCATCAGCAATCACTGAACTGCCCTTTCTGATTTCCCTAAGCAGCACAATGCAGGCGTGAGGCAGGCCCTGCAAAGTAGGTCACGGTTTGAGGCCTGATCTCCTGAGAGCTTTACCAGTCCATCTCATGTGGGCTGCTGCAAACCTGCCAGTGGCAAGCGGGACCTGCCTGGACTCTGTGCCTGGGTTGGAGCTGTAGATGCAGACAGCAGAGGGGGAGCTTTGGACCACTTGGTCGGCGTGCGGCAGTGGCAGTTCTCAGTACTCCCTGCTCCATGCTGGATTGCTGGGGTTTGCTGGTGCATGCAATGAGAGGGACCTGCATCCCCACGCCTGGCCAGCATGGCTCAGCTCCCCCAGCACAGACTGTTGGAGACGGAGCTGCTCCGGGTGCTTGGCTCTGCTGTGCCTGAGCCAGGGACTCCCGTCTGGTCAGGCAGGTGACATCACCTGCCCTTGGCCAGCACCAGAGTTGTGTTATCCAGACCTGTTGCTCCTTGGGTGGTCTGCATGGAGGCAGGCAACCCCTTGTGAGACACAGGGCTATAGCCTGGGACGGAGTAGTGCACCCTCCTGCTGTGCAGGGATGCTGAAGATTTGCTTTCTGCCTGGTATCTGCACTTGGCTGCTCTTCATTGCAGAAGCAAAAGGAGATCCAGGCTCTTGGGGGCTGTGAGCTTTGTAGCTAATCCAGTAAATTGTTCCAGCTGATCCCAAGCTTGCAAGATCTGAGGAATGCAAAGGCTGGGACTGTTCCTGTTGCTCAGCCTGCGGGCTCAGAGGCAGCGTCCGTAGTGCTGATTTTCTCCTGGTCCAGAAGAGGTTCCCCTTAAGTGCTTGGGTGCATCCTGACCGCCTGTCTGAGTGATGGCCTGGTGCTGACCAGTAGTGAGCCAGGCCAGGGATGGCCACAGCTGCCGCCAGTCATGGCTGAGCTGGGTGTTAAGAAGAGCTAATCAGATGGCTGTGGGTGAAAAGTTTGCCATCTTCTCCGAAGCCTGTGGGGTTTGCTGTCCTGCTGCAGTGCTGGAAGAGCAGCTCGGACTGCCTGTCCTGCCAGGGCAGCAGGCAGAGACCTGCCTGGGCACCTGGCAGTCCCACAAGGCATGGTGCTGGCTGCGGTCCTGGCTGCTCTCCAGTGGCCCCCAGTTGCAGGCAGGGAGGAAGGGATGCAGTGTGCAGGCAGGGCTGGGCTGCTGGGCATGGGGACTTATGTCTAGAGCAGCCCAATGCTTTCCTGTCCCTGCTGCAGTCAGTTACGCTTCTGGTGACCCTGTATGCATCCCTTGCCCTCTTCCCCTCTGGCAGCTGCTGCAAGGGAAGCTTCTGGTGCCCTTTGTCCCCGCCAGCCCCGCTGTCCCAGGCTGCTCTTGAGGAGCCGGGGTCGCTGCTCACCAGCCCTGGCTCCTTTCCATGCTGTGTCTGGTTGGGCCTGGTGGCATTGCGGCTGGAGGCAGCCAGTTCCTGTCAGTGCTCCGTGGGGGAAAGCGAGGGAAGAGCCGATTCAGGTTCTGCTCTCCTGGGCCAGAGGGAGCCCCAGTGCCTGACAGCTCCTGGGAAAGCTGCGGGTCTAGCCCCACCCCAACCTGGGGTCCTGCTTCTTGTAGTGGGAGGCTGCAAGGCATCCTCAGTTCCCTCTCCCCACCCTACTGGGACAATCCCCGGCTCTGGACAGTGGGCAGGAGGTGGCCTGGGCACATGGGTCACCAGGGCTCTCAGCAGAGCAGTGTGTGACCAAAGGCAGGACTATGCTTGCGGGCATGGCACAGGGACCATCTACCACCACGGACCTGTGGGGGCTGGTGGGGGGCCAAATGGCCTCTACCTTGTCAGGCCCCATAAGCAGGGAATAGGGGTGTCTGCTTGTGGTGGCCATTAGCCATAGCCCCCCGTACGTGGCTCGCGCTTCGCCGGGTGATGGGAGCGCCGCCGGTGCTGCCGTTCCCCTGCTGTTTCTGTGTGTGGCACCTGCTTCACGCGCTGCCTCTCTGTTCTCTCTGCAGCCGCCAAGCGTCAGAGCGCTGAGCTGCTCCCCAATGTCGAATGCCTGGGAGTGCAAGGCAGAGGACCCCTGTGCCAGCGGCGAGGAGCAGGACGAGGTGCCCCACCAGGTGATGACCATGGACATGAGCGGCCAGTGCCAGTGCCCGGAGGACGAGCCCGATGGGGCTCCCCAGAAGCGGACGAGCACCCAGAACGGGATGCAGGACAGTGGGGGTGGGGGCACAGGGGTGAAGAAGAAACGGAAGAAAAAGGATCTGGGAGAGCAGGAAGGGGGAGAAAAAGCAGCTGTGGAGGTGAAACCAAAGAGGAGGAGAGAGCCTAAAGAACCAAAAGAGCCTAAAAAGGCTAAGGAGCCCAAGAAGCCGAAGGAGCCCAAACAGAGGGAGGTGGCCAAGAAGCCCCGGAAACCTCGGGAACCCAAAGCCACCAAGGAGCCTAAAGACAAGAAGAGCAGTTCTGAGCCTGCCCCCAGAGCAAGACCCAAGAAGAGCAGGTGGGTGGTGGTGGTGTGACAATGTCTCTGCACCACTGTGTTGCAGGGTGTGTGGGCTCCTCGTGCTGAAGGCAGGACGTGGCTGCTGGGTAGCCAGGATCTGCTCCGGTCGCTCAGAGACAGGACAGCTGGGTGCTCTTTTGGGAATAAGGCTCTACGATCCCTTGGATCCAGCGTAAGACCTTCCTTGGCCCCTCCTTGGCCTGGCCTTTGTGCCAAGTGTCTGGGGCAGGGGGCAGAAGGAGCTTAGGGACGTGTCTTGCCAGGACAGCGAGGTGCTGTGTTGCAGAGGGCCTGCCCTTCCTTCTTCGGGGCCTGGGCATAGGGTGATTGAGTGAGACGAACCTGACCCTGGGCAAGCCCGGCCTGTCCCTGCTGTGCCGCTGCGGGGCTGTGCTGGCAGCCAGGGCCAGCAGTGGGGGGCCTGAGGATGCCCTTGTACTGCACAGCCCAGCGCCGCTATCTCCAATAATTCCTCATCCTTTTAATTAACGGGCTGATTGGCCAGAAGCTCTGATTTCTTTTTAATTGGGAATGTGTGCAGATAGCAGAGCAGGTCTCAACAGCACCAGCAGCGTGTGGTTCAGCATTGTGGCCTGGTGAGAGTAAGTGTTTTGGAGAGCCCGGTACAAAGGGGCTGTCGATTGGAGCAGGGCCTTCCTTGTGTGCTGTAAAGAACCTCTGGGGTAAACGTGTTCCTACCAGGAGCCAGCTGGGAATTTCTCACCCAAAGCTTTTTATGTTAGAAAGCACCGGCTTGGAAGAGCTTGTTGAGGGCACTTTGGTGAAATGGTCACCAGAATGGGTGTCCCAGGGTCTGTGGTATCTGCCCTCTGCTTCCTGCCACGGCTACTCATGTGCAGGGCAAGAAACAGGTCCTTTGGAGCGCGCTGGCAGCCAGACCTGGAGAGGCAGGGCTGTGGGGCTGGCACCAGGGCAGCCGTTGGTGCCACTGGCGTGGGCTGGTGGTCAGCAAAAGAAGTTGTGGGGCAGCAGAGCCAGCGAGCTGGAGCTAAGCAGGACATGAGCTGGGTGCTGTGTCACTGGTGGGTCCCTGTGCTGTGCAGCACTGTGACTTCTGGTCTTCCCCGAGCCTGGGGGAGGAAGCCACGGCCCTGCCTTGTGGGCTGGTGAGCCTGAGGAGACGGGTATGGACAGCTCAAGCAGATAGTGCCAGGAGAGAGGGAGGGGCTCCTCAAGGCCCTAAGGAGGGCTGCAGGAGAGGGGCTAGAGGTGGAGAGGGATGGAGAGTGGCTGCACGCAAGGAAAGGAAAGCTGAAGCCCATGTAAAGGCAGCAGTAGGCTCTGAGGAGGATCCTGGGATGAGGGATGCAGCTACCAGCATTCCCTAAGGTCACCTCCTGCTTTGCCGCTAAGAAACTGCCGCATGGGCAGTTCACAGAGGCCCAGCGCTGTGGTGAGACCTTTGGCATCACACCAAAGCAGGGGAATCCTGGGGAAGAGTGGAGTGTGGAGGCTTGAGCTCCTGGAGGCACTCATGGATCTTGCCCAAGAGCTGGTTTCCACCCTGGCAGGTCCCTTGGCTGCCAGCAGTGCCTTCACAGGGTGCTAGGAGCAGCAGTGCCACCTGCGTGGGGAGCTGGTGGGTAGGTCACTGCTGAACCTGGGAGCTGTGGTGGGGTGAGCCCAGCTGCAGTGCCGGACACCCTGGTCCCTCCTGCAAAGGCATGTCAGGGTCTGGGGTGCTGCGAGGCGGGGTGAAAGGGGACCCGCTTGCTGTCCCATGGGCCAGCGTGCAGACCCCTGGTGAAGAGGTCACTTAATGCAAAAAAGAGCAATTAATGCAACTCCATAATGCACCATGTGGGCAGTAGAAACCACGTGTGGGAGTCTGAGAGTGCCACAGATCTCTGTGTCTTCCTGGTGCTGGTCCCAGTGGACCCTCAGCCCATGGTGCTTCTTCCCACTCATCTGTGCCTTCCAGGAGGACCTGGGTCCACCCATGCTGTTTGGGAGGTCCAGCCTATGGGTTCTCCATGCAGCTTCCCCCCTCCGCAGCCCCTCCTGGAGCCTCTTCTTGGGATGTTTCCTCAGTCTCTGGGTCAGCCATCAGCAAACCAACCCACAGGAGGCGGATGGAGGCACCCAGGGGTGGCAGGTGGAGGCGCCCATGGGTGGCGAGGGGGAAGCTCTGTGGGGAGCAGGGCAGCGCAGGGAGGGAGCGGCAGGCAGGGCGAGCGCTGCGTGCGGGTGGAATGATTGCTGGGAGTCCTCTAAGTGGCAGATAATGGTGGCATAATTTCTTCTAAATTATTTCTAATCATAGCCAACTACTGGTTCATGAATGAAACAGTTGTTAATTGTGACTTACAAATCAATAGCCTGTGAGTTCCTGCTTGGTGGAAGTGGTGCTGGCAGAGCATTGTCTCGGCCTCTCAGTGCAGCAGGGTGCACGGCCAGGTCATTTCGGGCCTGAAGAGCAGAGCTCTCAGTGTTTGGTTTGCTGGCCCCAGGCAGTGAGCCTTCTCCTGCAGCGGGGGTAAAGCCTTGTCACGGGTCTGGAGCTGCCGCTGTGCTGCTCTGGGATGTGGGGGGAATGGGTGGCGGGGCTGTGACTGAGGAAGGGGACGTTCCTCAGCCCAGGGACTGGCACCATCTCTTTGCAGTCTTTCCCTTAGCAGTGTTCCTTGCAGAAGGTAAGGATGGACGCTGTGTGCTTCGCTTTGCGCACCCGGGTTGTGCTGGGTGCTGGGTGCGGGAGAAGGCCGGCAGGATGGCTGGTGCTTCTCGGGCTGGGCTGGAAGGTTTGCCTCCAGGGAGCCAGGAAACAGGTTGCCTCTGGAGCCACTGAACTGTATCCCTGACTTTGATTTGCGAGTGCTCTGCTCAGAGCAGGTGCCTTGCTGCCCTGGCCTGCTGGGGTTGGTGGTGCCGTCTGGCACTGTTCCTTTGGCTGCTGGGAGCCCTTAGTCCCTCCCTGCCCCGCACCAGGCCCGGACAGTCATAGCACTGTACTGGAACTGGATGGAGAAACACGTTATGGTGATTCCTGAGCAGCACTGACTGGGATCCCCAGTGCTGCGGGAGGCCCTGGAGCCTTGAGCTGCCTCTGGGTGATCCAGTGGGAGCAGAGCCCTCTGTGGGTGCCTGCTGGCTCTCCCCAGTATCCCTAGGACAAGATCTAACTGTCAGTCTGTCTTGGCAGCAAGGACACCCCTGTGGAGAAGAAGAAGAAAGGAAAGAGGAAAAGCGAGATATCAGTGGACAGTTTGGATTTGGATCAGGATCTCCTGAGCCCATCTGTGCAGAGCCCGGAGGAATCTGGGGAGTCAGCCGACAGCCAGGTATGTACAGAGCCCACAGCTGGCTGCTGATGGGGAAACTCCCAGCTGCCTCTGAGTGGGAGAGGAGCTGGGCCCCTGGGTGCAGCAATTGGAGAGCACTTTAAGGGGTGTGGAGCTAAGCTCCCTTCCGGCTCCAGGGTCTGCTGCTGCAGCTCAGCTGGTGGCACTGGGTGTGTGCATGCTGCTGCACGAACCCTCAGCCTTGGGTCTCTTCTCCATGGCTCCTGGCAGCTCCCCTTTGCTGGCACAGCACAGGGAGGAAGGTTGCAGGGCTGGGGAGCTGCTCAGGGCTCCTCTGCTTCAGGTCATGGGGCTGTGTGGGTCATTGACAGAGACCTCAGCATCACGGTGATGGGTTTACCTCCAAGGGCTACCTGTTCTTCCCACCACCTCCATCCCAGGGGCAGGGGGTGGGCTGGAAATCAGGCAGCCCTAGGGCTTTCTCTCCTCTGCTCAAGCAAGGAGGAGGTACTTGGTCTGCCTGTCTCCCCCGTGACTCCGCTTTTCGTCCTGTACACAGAAGCGCCGCTCAGGAAGGCAAGTGAAGAGAAGGAAGTACAACGAGGACCTGGATTTCAAGGTGGTGGATGATGATGGCGAGACAATAGCTGTGCTGGGAGCTGGGAGAACCTCTGCGCTCTCTGCCTCTACTCTGGCATGGCAGGCAGAGGTAGGACTGGGCGTGGGACTGGGGTGACAGGGTCTCCTGCCCCGTGTCCCACGGGGGTCAGTGCTGAGGCTCAAGGAAGTGGGGGGTCCCAGCTACGTTCTGCGATTCTGGGATTTGTAATGAATCCTATTTTACTTTAACATGCATAAGGAGAGTGTGAATGTGCCTGCCTGGAATTGTGCAGTCTGGTTCTGCAGGGACTGTGAGTGCACAAAGGGATGGGCAAGAGGTGTGCAGTCCAGCTCCCGCTCTCCTGCTTGGAGACTAACGTCTCTAGAACATGTCCTGTAGCTGGACATATCCCTGAAGGCATGACCTGCCCATTGCCATTCCCACCTGTGGTTCCTGTCTCTGTAGCTGCTGTCCCTGAGGTTAGTCTGTTATTTTGGCTCTGCTGGCTGAGGGCTCTGTAGGTGCCAGGGCATTGTTTTCTGCCCATGTTGCTACTCTCCATCAGGGTCTCAGAGCGCAGAGGTGCCCAGCCTGACACCTGCTAGTCAAGCTGAGCTTCTGGGCAGCATGGGAGGCATCTGGGTGGCCTGGCAGGGACCGTCAGGTCTCCCATGCAGCTGGGCCCTTGCTGCCCTGCTTCAGCGCTGGCTTCTGGTGGATGCTAGCAGCTCCTTCCTGCTGGTCTGCATGTTGGATCTGGCAGCTCCTACCCTCTCTCTGGTCACTAACAGATAATAATAATGGTCACTAATTGTTCTCATAGTGTTCCTGAGGCTCTCTCTAGTCCCCTCTTCTCAAGGCTTCGGGGTGGGTATTAGGCCTGCTGATAGACCAGGAAATCAGACCTGGCCTGGTGGTCCCTGCACAGCCGCACACCATGCTGCCGGTGCTGCTGCAGCTGCTGCCCAGGGCCATGTCCTGGCTGGGTTCCTGGCAGTGGTCTCTCCAGGGGAGATTTTTGTGGCAGCAGGTGGGAATGGGTTGTCTTCAGCATGTGTCCGTGCTGCCACCCTCTTAGTTCTGGATTTCCACCTCAGTTTGTCCAGCTCCAGGTGAATTAATAAGGCTGGTGCCTGATGGCAGCAAGGCTCTGCTGAGCGCTGCTCTGGGCTCCTGCCAGCAGGCTTGGCCTGGCCTGGCTGTGGCTGCTCCCAGGGTCAGGACTGACCCGGCAGGGCAAGACGGGAGTGCTGAGGCCTCAGGGCTGCTCTCCCCATGGCCTGGACTGGCAGCTTTGGATGCTGGCCAGCTCTCTGGGGTGGTGCAGCACTCCTGTAGCCTGCAGACTGCCAGTGATGAGCCACAGACCTGCGTAAGCCGACCAGGCTGCGGGTCAGCATGGGAGCTCCCAGCCACGCGGCACCGGAGGCGGCTGTGATGGCAGCGCGGTGCCCTTGGCTGTGTTTACACAAACCCTTTGTGGCCAGGGTCAGGCTGGAGCCCGGCAGTGCCAGGGTGGATGCCCAGGCATGGGGAAGCAGGCATTGCACAGGGCCTGCAGCGGGAGCAGCTCAGTGTGCTGCCCTTGTCTGCCAGCCTGGTGTGGGGCAGAGCTCCCCGAACAGGGCACAAGTCACACTCTGGGCCCCAGGGCTGCAGCTGAGGGGCCCAGACAGAGCTGCTGTTGCAGTGCTGGGCCCAGCTTCCTGCCCCACGCTGGCGCGGGGGCACCGAGGCAGCTGGTCAGCTGAGGGCTGGGCCATGGAGAGGATGTGGCAGCCCTGGGCACTGCCTTGGCTCCCCCAGACCCTTCCGGGTGGGTGGTGGGAGGCACCAGCTGTCTGTCTTTCCCCAGACTGCCCCGTGCCTTTCTTGGAGGGACCCTTTTAGTCCTCAGAGGGACATTGCAAGGCTGGCCTTGGGCCAGACTCTGCCTCTGCCTGAAGGAGATGAAGAGTCCTCCTCCTTCCTGCTCTGCTCTTTGCTCTTCCTCCCGTGTCCGTCCATCTCCCAGCCAGGGCAGAACTGGTGTTTCTAATGCTCAGGCTCCACATTTCTGCTGGCAGTCCTCTCCCCTTGATCTTAGTGTGCCTGCTGCAGGGCAGGCAGGCAGGAGCTTGGCTCTTCTGTCCCTTGATGCTCAGCAGGGCTGGTTCTGCCACAGCACGTGGCCAGGAGACCCTCAACTGTCTCCCTTGCCCTGTGCCTGCTGTCTCAGAGCTGGAAGCAGGACAGTGTTATGGCCATCTCCAGCAAATCTCATGTGCTCTACATGAGAGTGTGGGCTGGGAGCCTGTGGGCGGCCACAGAAGGTGCCTGCAGCTTCGTGAGGTGATTTCCTCCTGGCAGAGTCGAGGCCTGAAGAGGGGAGGAGGTGGCACTTTGAGCCTGCCAGGAAGAGCTGTGTGGGCAGCAGTGGGGTTGAGGTGCTGTTGCCTATGTCCTGTGGCCGTGGGCAGGCAGCAGCCCTGCTTCCTGCTCTGCTGGGCCCTTGGGGCCATCCAGCACTATAGAGTTGTGTAAGTGCCAAGGGAAGTCAGAGAGCTGGCACAGAGAGTGCCTGAGAGCAGGAGATGTGCCTGTTTTGATGTGTTTCCTGTCCTGAGCCTTTGGGCAGAAGCACTCAAGCTCGCTTTTGAGGAGACTTGCCACCCTCTCTGGCTGTCCTGGTCTAGCTGGAGCGACCAGAACAGCTAAACATGGCCATGCTGTGGACTTGCTGACCTGGGAAGCACAGGCAGAGGGCAAGTGTAGCTGGGCTGGCAGCACCTGCACCCTCACACCTGGGAAGGGTTCCCCAAGCACCCCTCTCCCAGCTCCTGCCTTGCTGGCTCTGCCTGCCTGGTGGGCTGGGAGAGGAGTGAGTGGCCCCTCTGTGCTGGGTGGGTGCTGGAGGCCAAGCAACGCAAAGAGCCAGGAAAACATCACTCTGCTCTCCTGTCCCCAGGAGCCTCCCGAGGATGATGCCAATATCATTGAGAAGATCCTTGCTTCCAGGATGGTGCAGAAGGAGGTGAGTAGCAAAGATGTCAGTGGGGCTGGAGGTTCCTGGGTAGAGGAGAGACAGGACCTGGCTGCCTTGTGCAGCAGGGACATGAGACACGGCAGCAGTTGGTGCTGCTGTGCCGTTCCTTGCACTTGCTCTTTGTGGGATGTGGCTGGGGTATGTCTGGACCAGCACCTTTCAGGGCTGGGGATTAGTGTGGTGTCTCATCAGGCCTGGGCTGATGCCCAGGAGGTGTTTGAGTTCCCTGTGCTCACATGGGGGGTCTCACACCGCATTTGCTGGGGCCACTGAGACTCTGGGGCAGGCAGCACACTGAGTGCCTGGCTGTAGGGTTCAGCCTGCCTGGAGCCTGTGGCTGGGCAGGGGTCACCTCTCTGTGCCCAGGCCGCAGAGGATGCCCCCAGTTTCTGTGCAGGCTCTGACTGTCGCTCACTCTCCTTCCCTTGGTTTCAGGCTCATCCCGGAGGCCTGGCGTTTGAGATGGAGGAGTTCTACGTTAAGTACAGGAACTTGTACGTGCAGTGCTGTGGTGCTCTGTGCCGTGGCAGCGGGTCCTACACATGTGGGAGCAAGGGCTGTGAGCTTCCACCTCTGTCCCATCCCCAGCTGCAGCCCCAGCACCCCTGTCTCACTGCCCCGGTCCTGCTGGGCCAGCCCTGGCGATGGGAGGCAGGAGAGCTGCTGCCTCAGCCTGGACCTTGGCCATGGCTTCCTCCAGTTGGGGGGTCACAGGGCTGGGTGCTCCTGGGTCACTGAGACATCCCTGCTGGTCTGCGCGGCAGACGGGATTGACCCCGAGGCTTTTTGGTCACCTCCTGTTGATTTGTTTTCCCCTCTGCAGCTCCTACCTCCACTGTAAGTGGGCGACTCTGGAGGAGCTGGAGAAGGACCCCAGGATCTCCCAGAAGATAAAACGCTTCCGGAACAAGCAGGCTCAGATGAAGCATATTTTCACAGAGGTGAGAGCGTAACGCACCAAGGAGCAGTGCCCGACCGTGGCACACCTGGGCTTGGTGTGGTGGCTGAGCAAGCCAAGAGCTGAGTGCTGCCTCTGGCACCTCCCTGCCCTGGAGAGACCAGCTCCAGGGCCAAAATTGAGGGCTGGGGTGAGCAGGCAGGGCTTGCTGTGTAGCTGTGCCTGAGCTCAGCTGTGGCTCAGTGATCCTGGGGTGCTGCCCAGGCCTTGCCTGTGCCCCCTCGCTGGCACCATGGCCATGCCCAGGCAGTAACGCGGCACCATAAGCTTCCAGACTGGCTATGAACCAGGGCACAGGACAAGAGGGTGAGCGGGTGGGGGTGCTGGAGCCAAGGGACCACTGCAGTGGCCTGAACATCATGGTAGCACCGATGGAAGTATGGGCAAGGTGACAAATGTCATTTGCCAGGCACTGCTGGAGGTGCTTCCATGGTGGAGCAGAGATGCTGTGGGACAGCGTGTGCTATAAATATGTGGGCTTAGGACAGCTCCTGCCTGCTCTGCTCTCTAAGCAGATCATCTTGTTTAATATGAAAGGTGTTCTGTAATTTATCTTGCTGCTCAGACATAGTTGTTGGATCTCCTCAAACTTCCCCTTACCAGTGTAAGTCAGACCCGTAGGCTATGGAAATTCCTCCATGGATGTAGCTGGAAAGCTGGGGGCGTCCGTCCAGCTTCTCACTCCCAAATCTGTTTGGGGTTTTTCCCAGGATACGAAGAAAAAGCACGTGTTGGAACACACTGTACCAGTCACAGTACAGCAAGGAGCAGATGCTCTTTCCTGTGACTAACTGGGGCTCGGGGAGCTGTCCTTGTAGAAGCCTGGTTTTTTCTCCTTTCCAAGCCCTAGACATGTATCTCTGAGGAACACTGCTCATCTAAAGCCCACTCCTCCCCAGGTGTTCCTGGCAGGAGGATGAGTCCTGGCCTTGTTCAGTGGTTGCTGCTGGTGGCTGCTGAGCTGAAGGTGGGGGGAGAGAGGCAGAGAATGAGACGTCATCCCTTGCAGAGGAGTGGAATCCATCGGGTGCTTTGTGTAGCTTTGTGCTGTGGCAGTCATGGCATGTGAGCTGGAGCATACAGCTCAGGGCTTCGTACCTTGGGGGCAGATGAGCTGGAGAGGATGTCTCTGCCTCGCAGCAAGGGCAGCGTGGAGCCTGCAGAGCTCTAAAGCAAGAGCTTTGCCTTCTGCAGGGCTCCTGCCTCCTCCCTGCCCACAGCCAGATGTCTCGTACCTGCATCCAGGGCATTTGGTGTGCTGTGCACAGCTAGCAGCATCCTGGGGACAGATGTCCCGCAGCCGCTTCCTCATGCCTGCCATCTGTCTAACCCTGGAATCACCTTGAACTTACCTCTCTTTTTGCTGTTGCAGCCTGATGAAGATCTGTTCAACCCAGACTACGTGGAGGTAGATCGAATTCTGGAGGTAGCTCACACAAAGGACCCTGACACCGGGGAGGTAAGTGGCTGCATCGTCTGCTGGCCCCGTGGAGGGAGGGAGGCTTGGCAGGAGGCTCAGGCCCGGGCTGTGCATGGCATGTCACCTCTGTGCATCCCAAGGCCTTCCTGGCCTGCCTGCCTCAGCCCTGTCCCTGGGGGCGGATGGAGGGCTGCTGACTGTCCCTGTGCCCCGCTCGCAGTCGCAGTCTGTGCCCACGTTCTGGAGCTGCGTGGCTGAGAGCCCTGCGCTGTCTCTGAGCCCGTCTCTCCACGCTGCAGGAGGTGACTCATTACCTGGTGAAGTGGTGCTCACTGCCCTACGAGGAGAGCACCTGGGAGCTGGAGGAGGATGTTGACCCAGGGAAGATTAAAGAGTTTGAAGCCCTCCAAATCCCTCCAGAAACCAAGCACATGGTAACGTACCCAGAGGTAACGTACCCGGCTGGCAGCTCACTGCCCTGGGCAGGCAGGGACTGTCTGTGTCTTGCTGAGGTCCAGCAGCGCTGACCTTCTTGTCCCTGCTGCTGTACTGCAAAGCTCACATCCCCCCCGATGGGTTAGTTAGCAGGATGTGAGGGTGGGATCCTTGCTGTGAATCAGCTGTCAGTGGCTGCTGTGCAGTGCTGTCCTGATGCACAGCCCAAGAAGCGGGGTCTGGCTTCGCGGGGCGTCAGCCTCTTCCTCTCCATGGACCTTGCTCCTGCTCTCTCACAGGAGCGCCCGGCATCCGAGACCTGGCAGAAGCTGGAGAAGTCCCGGGAATATAAGAACAGTAACCAGCTGCGGGAGTATCAGCTGGAGGGGATGAACTGGCTGCTCTTTAACTGGTACAACAGGTGAGGAAGGGCTGGAGCCCTGTGCTCCCAGAAGTCCTGCTGGCCCCAGTGTGTGCAGTCACTGGAGCGGCAGAGCCGGGGGAGCGGAGCGGACAAACAGGGGCCTGACAGAGCAGCTGCTGAGACCTTCCAGTGCTGGAGCTGGCAGGCAGCTGCCAGGACAATCCTGTTTGGTTTACTTTTACAGCGGGGTCTTTAGGAACATTTCTCCCTGGTAATTGCTGCTGAGCCTTGGAGGTAGTAGGGCTTAGATAGGGGTCTAAGATACACCTGATTCCTGGTATTGGCCAGGCTACTGGTGACCCATTCCTGTGGCAGGAGTGCAGAATATGCATGTTCTCAGCTACAGTAGCCTTCAGATACATCTTTCACTGGCTAGTGTGCAACCCAGGGACAGCATCTTTCATAGTAACTTTGAGTCCATCATCTTGCAAGAAGTTGGATGGTCTGGCTTCCCCTGGCTGGTTTGGGCCACTGTCCCAGTGTCCCCTCACCCTCCACACTGCAGGGTCAGAGAGGTGTGGGAGGAGGTGATGTGCCTGACACCCCGTCCAGGAGTTGGCCCCAGGGTGGTTCCTGCCCACGTTCACCTGCCCCTGTCCACCTCTGCAGGAAGAACTGCATCCTGGCTGACGAGATGGGGCTGGGGAAGACAATCCAGTCAATCACCTTCCTCTCAGAAATATTCCTGATGGGCATCCATGGCCCCTTCCTCATCATCGCCCCCCTCTCCACCATCACCAACTGGGAGAGGGAGTTCCGCACCTGGACGGAGATGAATGCCATCGTGTACCACGGCAGCCAGATCAGCCGGCAGATGATCCAGCAGTACGAGATGGTGTACAGGGACACACAGGTGATTGATGCACATGGCACTCCCAGGATGTGTCCCCCAGCACTGCCTTCCTTTGGTTGGGAAGCACTGAGCTGCATGTGGACCTTTTAGCTCATCTGGAGAGGGAAAGGTTGATCTTTTAAGACCCCTTTGCTACCGTGGGCTCTGGGTGTGCAGTGTACAAGTGAAGAGCAGGCCCAACTCATGCAGAAAGGGAAAAATGCAGTGGCCCGAGGTGCAGTTCTTGTCCAAGCCTGTTTGTCTGCCCTGGAGCAGCATGTGGTTTGGAGACACGCAGCCTGTGGCCAGCAAGGAGGCCTGCAGGAACCTGCCCACTGCTTGGGAGAGATGAATCTGGGGAGATCCCAGCCAGGAGCCAGCTGCTAACTGATACATTGACATGATGTCTGACAGTGCCCTGCCTCCCTGCAGGAGTCAAGCGCTATGTATGGTTTATGTCTCCCTAGGGTAACCCTCTCCCTGGGATCTTCAAGTTCCAGGTGGTTATCACCACCTTTGAGATGATCCTTGCTGACTGTCCAGAGCTGAAGAAGATTCAGTGGCGCTGCGTGGTCATTGACGAGGCACATCGCCTGAAGAACAGGAACTGCAAACTCCTGGAGGGGCTGAAGCTCATGGCCCTGGTGAGCATGTTCTGCCCAGCTTCACGGGAGAGCAGGGTGCGCCAGAGGTGCCTGTGTCTTAGCAGTCAGGTGCCACTGCCGGCTGCTCAGGCCTAGTGCCAGGGCAGGCAGCTCCCTGTCAGCAGGAGCTGTCATCCAGGACCCATCAGGTCACTGAAGCAGTGCCAATGGCAGGGGCCCTTTGATGGATGGGGCACTGGCACCCCACAGGCATCACAAACTCCTTTTTGCTGGAGTCCACAGCAGGCCAGGTGCCCCCAGGCCTTCCCAGCTGTGCAGACTCCCGGGCAAAGCGCTGCCTGGCCTTGCACTGCAGCTCAGGCTGCCACAGCAGCATCCTCTGGCCACGGTGTGCTGTGTGCCCTGCTCACCACAGGGGATAACACCTCCAGTATTCAAGCTGGTTTCTTGCTGCCCTGCAAATGTGGGACCAGTCCATGCCAGGGCAGGGAGTGCTGGACTGATGCGGTGTGATCAGTGAGCCGCTCTGAGCAGTGAATTTGGATGTCTGGCTCCCTGCTGGCCCTGGGAGAGGCAGCACTGCTGTTTGCTGGACCGAGAGCTGTCGGGCCTGTTGGATCTCCCAGCCCTACCCAGCTTCCAGCACACCCACACGCCAGGCCAGACCTTCAGTTGGGCCTGCAGTTCCTGAAGACTTGCTGTGTCCTGGTGCCCTCATGGTGCAGGTTGTGGACTGGCTGGGACAAAGCGGGATTGCTGCTGCCCCCCTTCCTAACCATCACCTTCCTTTGTGCCAGTCCTGTGGGAGCCTGCCACCTTAGAGTTGCCCTTCTAGAGCTGGTGACTGGGGGATGATCCCTACAGAGCAGGGGCTGGGCAGGAGGATTAGCTGGAGCAGTGAGCGAGCACCCAGGTCTGTGGCCTGCTGGTGTGTCCTGGGAGGCAGCACCCCATGGTGTCTGAAGCCAGAGCCTGTGGTGCCAGCACGTGGAAGGGAGCACATCCTCTGTGAGGAGTCACCTGCTCCTCACACACCAGGATTTGGGGGGTTGTCTACACCCTTCTCTCCTTTTATTGCATGTGTATGTGCATATGTACATACCACATGTATGTGGGGAACCTCTAATAAAAGCTCTGCCTCGTTCCCCGTGCACACGTGGCACCAGTCACACGTGTCCCTGCTGATTTCAGAGCACCTGATGCCCCTCAGCACCCCTTGGCTCAGGGCCATGTTCCCCCTTGTTTGCCCAAGCCCTGAAGAGGGACATCCTGCCCCAGGAGGCTTGGGCTCCGTCAGTGTCCCCGTACAGTGCCAGCACAGCCCTGCCTGAGGGTCTCGTGCCAAGGCAGGGCTGAAGCCTGGGCACAGCATGGAATTCTTGGTTTGGGCTCTTGTGGCTGCACAGAGCTTGACTGGGACACATCCCAGGGAGCATCCTGGGAGCCATGAGACGGTGTTGCCTGGCATCAGCTGGCTCAGGGCTCACACCATGGCCTTTCAGGGGGATTGTGTGCCCCCATGCCAGCCCCTGAGGCTGGAAGACAAGGGAATTGTGCTCTTAGGGCCCCTTGGACCCAGCCAGGGGGCTGAACATTCAACCTGTTTTCTGTGTACACCCAGGAGCACAAGGTGCTGCTGACAGGGACACCCCTGCAGAACTCAGTGGAGGAGCTCTTCAGCCTCCTGAACTTCCTGGAGCCACAGCAGTTCCCCTCAGAGACAGCCTTCCTTGAGGAGTTTGGAGACCTGAAGACAGAGGAGCAGGTACCTACAAGAGCAATGCTGGTGACTGTTAGCACAGGCCACTGGGACACATGGTCACCAAGCCAGGTGCACGCTCAGACGCATGCTTCACGAAGTGGGTAGGACTCCCCATGCTGGGAGAAGCAAAGGTGTGCCAGAGCCCCCAGTGCTGCTTTGGAGAGAGGGGACCAGCCTGTGCCAAGGTAGTGGCTGCTCCCCACCCCTTGTATGCCTGGGCAGCTCCACTCACCTGGCTTTCCCACCTGGTCTGTCCCAGAGACCCACAGGAGTGTAGGGGGAGTGAGGAGATCAGTAAGTCCATGTGTCAGTCACCCTTGTCAGGCTTCCCTGGGGAGCCATCCTCCAAAGCTCCCAATGAGTGTGGGTCATGGAAAGCAGCTCAGTTCCCTGGGCTGTCTCATTGCCATCTGAATGTCTGGCTGAAGTGGAAGGCACAAAGATCATCGTTCTGAGGGGGCAGACATGGGCATGTGGAGCATCCATCATCTCGGCTGCTATCACAGCTCCCAGCTCCCCTACAGCAGGCTGCCAGCAGCAGGAGTGGGTAGAGTTCACAGCCCAGGGCTCAGCACTCACACGCCTGTCCCAAGCAAGGCAGATCCTCAAGTTGTCCTGGCTGGCAGCAGAGCAGCTGCTTCAGGGTCATTTGCAGCTGGTTTCCAGCCTGGGGAGGCTGCTGCTGTCACTGCACCAGGCGCTTGCCACGCAGGGAGAGCAGTGAGTCTCTGCGCTTGCTCTGGCAGGTGAAGAAGCTGCAGTCCATCCTGAAACCCATGATGCTGCGACGGCTGAAGGATGATGTAGAGAAGAATCTGGCACCCAAGCAGGAGACCATCATTGAGGTGGAGCTGACCAATATCCAGAAGAAATACTACCGGGCCATCCTGGAGAAGAACTTCTCCTTCCTCTCCAAGGGTGCCAACCAGCACAATATGCCCAACCTCATCAACACCATGATGGAGCTGCGCAAGTGCTGCAATCACCCCTATCTCATCAACGGTGAGGACTGTGCACAGGAGGTGGGGGAACAGATAAAACTGCAACGATTACCAGTCACTACCTGCAGAGCTGATGCAGCTGCAGCTGAGGAACCAGCTCAGGCACTTGTGCTGGTGTGGTTGTGCATCTAGGCCCAGCACAGGATGCAGCGATCTGCCTTGTTGCTCTCACATGCAGCCCAGCTCCCCAAAGTGCTGCTGCTGGTGGGCATCTCAGGGCCTTGCTGGGCTTGCTCTGCTTTGGGGGTGTTCTGACACAGGACCCTCTCCAGCATCCCAGCCTGGCTTTTCTGCCAGGAGCTGGTGCAAGCCCTGAAGAAGCAGTGTCACGGGAGTGGAGTAGCTTCTGGAAGGCTCTAGCCAACCTCTCTAGATCTGATTAACTGTGTGGGTTCTGTTCCATGGGGAGGGGCTTGCCCTAGATGGAAGGCTGGGGGTGGCTGCACTGCTGGCCTCACCAAGAGCTCATGTCCCTTCTCACCTGACAGGGGCAGAGGAGAAGATCCTGGAAGACTTCCGTAAAACACACAGCCCAGAGGCGCCCGACTTCCAGCTGCAGGCAATGATCCAAGCAGCTGGGAAGCTGGTGCTCATCGATAAGCTGCTTCCCAAACTGATCGCCGGTGGGCACAAGGTGCTCATCTTCTCCCAGATGGTGCGCTGCCTCGACATCCTGGAGGACTATCTCATTCAGAGACGGTCAGTACAGGCTTCAGCATGCAGCATACCTCCTCCACGTCACCTCTGTGCTGCACTGTGGATACAGGGTGGGGGTGTGCCCATTCTGTGCCTGTGTACAGAAGGACCCGAGTTAGAGGCCACTGTTGGTGTGCACAGGGATCCCAAAGCGAGGCAGCTCTGACCCGTCTGTTCTGCATAGCCCAGGGCCAGTTCTTGGAGTGGCCAAATGGAAACAGGCCTGTCCCTTGGGCCTGGCTCCCATGAGCCCCATGTCCACACCTGTGCCTTGGGTCGTGATGAGTTTGCCATCATAAGAGGAACACCTTTTGGGAACAAGGGCAGTGCACACAGGCCAAGCCTCCACCTGGTCTTCACCACCCAGTCCTGCCAGGAAGTCCCAGCTGCCTGCGTGCTCACACGGCCCGGGGAAGGAAGGAGGAGGGTTTGTAAGCCGCAGCCAGCTCAGGCCCCTCTGTGACCCTGCCTCTTCCCTCTCGAGCAGGTACACCTATGAGCGCATCGACGGGCGGGTGCGCGGGAACCTGCGCCAGGCCGCCATCGACCGCTTCTGCAAGCCGGACTCGGACCGCTTCGTCTTCCTCCTGTGCACGCGGGCGGGCGGGCTGGGCATCAACCTGACCGCTGCCGACACCTGCATCATCTTCGATTCGGACTGGAACCCACAGAACGACCTCCAGGTGAGGGGCTGGGCTGGGGGTCCTCAGCATGGCTCCCGTCGCTCGTGCCAGCCAGGAGGGGAGGGCAGCAGCCCCTGGCTGCGGTGGGCGTGAGGTGCTGGGCTGACAGGAGTGCAGGGAGAGGTGACATGTCATGGGGGAGGTCACAGTGTGGCTCTAAAGCACGGGCAGGCCACAGACCAGACCATGCTTTGTGGTGTTGGAGGGGTGAAGTGATGGGTGCCCCCATCTGCAGAGAGCAAAGGTCCAGCCTGAGCCCCGTGACCTTGCCCAGGGTGCAGGGGTTTCCCGTTCCCACTCTGTGACTGTGCAGGCCTGGTGCTGACCAGCACCCATTGGTAGAGCCCTGCCAGGTCAGGCACAGGCACTGGATGAGGTGCTCTGGTGGGTGGGGGCTGATGGCTCAGGGGTGGGGTGCCACAGCCACATCGTCCCCATCCTGCTGGGCTCACTGTGCGTGACGCTGTGCCCTCTGTACTCCCAGGCTCAGGCCCGCTGCCACCGGATTGGGCAGAGCAAGGCAGTGAAGGTCTATCGCCTCATCACCAGGAACTCCTACGAGCGGGAGATGTTCGACAAGGCCAGCCTGAAGCTGGGCCTGGACAAGGCTGTGCTGCAGGACATCAACCGCAAGGGCAGCACCAATGGGGTAGGTTGGCTGTCAGAGCAGGACTGGGAAGGAGGTGCCGCAGCAGAGCTCTCCCTCCCCTGCAAGTCACTTCCAGAGCAGAGCAGGGACCTGGGCAGGTTTCTGGAGAGGACGAGCCTGGTGACATTTCGCTGACATTGGGCCTGGCAGGCTGTCCCTGCGCTGCCCTGGGGCTGGGGGACACGTGTGTGTCTGGGTGATGTGGACTGAAGTTCCTGACAGTGCCTTGGGCAGCATTTTCAGGTGGCCTTTTTGCTGTAGCAGTGGGAGGTCTGGGTTGGCTCCAGGCATCTTGCCCTCCCTCCTGGGGCAGACAGAAGAGCCCTTCTGCTGTGCGGTGCCCAGGGCAGCTGGCCAGGCTGGCGATGCTCCTGTGTTTGGGCAGGTTCAGCAGCTCTCGAAGATGGAGGTGGAGGACCTGCTGCGGAAGGGGGCCTACGGCGCGCTCATGGATGAGGAGGATGAAGGTTCGAAGTTCTGCGAGGAAGATATTGATCAGATCCTCCAGCGCAGGACACAGACCATCACAATCCAGTCTGAGGGGAAGGGCTCCACCTTTGCCAAGGTGTGCTGGGCTCCATCAGGCGGGATGGGGGAATCCCCTGGGCGCAGGGGACATGCTGGGAGCATGCAGAGCATGGTGGACTGGCATGTTCACCTGCGTGTTGCCCTGCGGTGCCCAGGAGTGGGACCTTGCTGGGGCACAGCAGCAATGGGGTCTCCTGTCTCCCTGGTGTTTAGCAGAGCATTGGGGAGTGGGCCACCAGCTCAGGCTGGTGAGAGGACAGACCAGAGAGAAGGCAGAACAGGGGCTGTCTTCCAGGTGCTGGGCAATGCCATGCCTGCTGCCTCTGGGCTGGCAGAGCCACTCTTGTGTCCCAGTTGGAGCACTGCAGTGTGCTTTGCTCTTCTCATGGGCTGAGGAGGCCATGTCGTGGCAGCTGGCCATGCCCAGAGCCAGACCCAATGCCCAGGGCCGTTGTGGCCAGGGTCAGGCTGCTCCTCGGGGAGGATGGATGAGTTCAAAGCCTGTGTGACATCCATTCCTGAGCTGGGCTGATCTACTCATGGGCTGAGCTTATTTGATACAGAGTCTGTCACCTCTCCTGCTTCAGCATGGTGCTTTACTGAGCAGAAATGCAGATGGAGACCTGGGCTGCTGCTGGTATGGGAAGGAATCGTGGTACCTTCAGCACAGCTCTCCCACAGCACAGCGCACCTCTGTCTCTAGCCTCTCTCTTGTGCTGCTGTGGGAACTGTCTCTGCAGGGAGATCCCCAGGGTGGTGGCCTGCATGATGCCCAGTGCTGGGTGCTGCTGTGCCCTGGAAGGCTGTGTGCCATGGGGCCTTGACATCCCCACAAGAGAGAGCCTGAGGAGCCAGCTCATTGCCAGTGTCCGCTGGGGTCACCAGGGGCCCTGTGTCCCTCCTGCTGTTGTGGGTGGCACAGCCCAGGCTGTTCCCAGCGGCTCAGGCAGGACTGCAGCAGGAGAGAGGAGGTCAGCTCCCTCTAGCAAGCAGAGAGCCCTTGGCATGCGTCAGCATGGGCTGTAACACCCCATGGCAGTGAGACTGCTCTGCAGATGGATGTGTCGGGGATCTCTGGGGCCAGGCACATCTGCATGGTGGGTTGTACCCTGTTCACTCCTCTTTCCCTCCCAGGCCAGCTTTGTAGCATCAGGAAACAGAACTGACATTTCCTTGGATGACCCCAACTTCTGGCAAAAGTGGGCCAAGATAGCAGAGCTCGATACAGACGCCAAGAACGAGAAGGTAGGACCCAGCTCACACAGGGGTGCCCCACAGCGTGTCTGACACCGCATGGCATGGGCTGCAGGCAGGAGCTGTGTGGAGGGACACGTGGGAGGCAGCAGGAATTGCTGCCAGGGAGGACTGGCCCGTGGGTGCTGGCTAAAGCCCCGCTGGGTTTAGCTGGGGGCTGGGCTGGGCTGTGCGGTGTTCAGGCTGCTCGTTCTGTGCTGAGCTCCCACGCCTGGCTAAAGGGCAGCAGTTGGGCCTGGCAGTGTGAAGGGAGCAGAGGGTGAGCCAGCCAGCGCAGCAGTGTGCCTGCGAGCCCAGCACACTGGTCTGACTGCCCACACATGGGCTGGACCTGTGCCGGGTCCCCGCAGCACAAGTGCCTCCCACCACCGGCCGGGCTGGGAGCTGGCAGCCTGGGCAGCTGGGCTGGGGCTCCAGCATGGAGCAGCACCAGGACAGTCCCATGCTCCCTCCAGGTGCCAGCTCTGATCTCCTGGCTCCCTGGCTGGCGCAACAAGCCCAGAGACCTTCATTAGCTGGAGATACACCAGGCCTGAGCTGCCAGGTGCCCTGGCAGAGCACAGAGGGTCCCAAGCACCAGTTCTTGCTGTGGCTGGGGACTGGTGGGGTAAGCAAGGCTGTGGTAACATTACCCAGCCCACGCCCAGTCCACATGAGCCCTGGCACCCTGGGCAGGAGGGCCCACTTGGCCTGGCAGCTCTGGAGGAGGCCTGGTAAGCGGACACAAGTTTGTGTATTCTTGGAGCTCACAGTGCCAGGCACGTTGGCTTCACTGCAGCACCCCAGCTCATGCCACCCCAGGCCACGATGGCAAAGGAGGTGGTGAAGCTCAGCAGCGTGCCCTAGCTCATCTGGCAGTGGGCAGAGAGGAAACTGTGCTGCATGCAACTGCACTCACTGGCCTGGACTCCCTCTCCTCTCCCCGGGTGGCTCTCCAGGCCCTTGGCAGGGCTGTAGCACCCAGGGGCCTCTCAGGGAGACTTCAGCCCAGCGGCAAGTCCAGCCGTTGACTGACCTAGAAGCAAAGTGGACTTGCAGTTGTTTGAGGCTGGTGCAGAGCAGGTACCATCAGAGCAGGCAGATCCCTGGAATCAGTTGTGTGTCACGTGCTGCTGTTCAATGCCAAGGTAATACCCATAATACCCACGCTTCTCTGTTGTGGTTTATTGATAGCGTTCCATGTGTGGGTTCCACCAGCAGCACAGCAAGATCTGGAGGAGCTGCAGTGGCATAACAGTGCTGAGACACTGCTGATCAAGGAGCTTTTGTCAGGCCACCGACACGCTCGGGTCCCAGCCTCTCACTGGCTTGGGGACAGGCAGGCACCCCCGGAACTGGGGCCCTCGCTGAGCCATGCTGGGCTATGGGGCTGCAGTGGGAGCAGTGCACTGGCAGGGCTGGAGCAGCCTGACTGAAGGCAGCACCTCTTTGCAGCAGAAGTCTCTTTGTAGTGAGGACATGGATGCTGCAAGGAGCGTAAGGCGCCGTGCTGCTCCCCCAGACACGAGGCTGCGCAGAGTTTGGGTGTCCTGGCTGTGGGCCCTGGGCTTGTCACAGCGTCCATGTAGGTGCTCAGTCTGGTTTGGGTCTCAGAGCTCTGCCCTGGGTTAGAGCAGGCTGGGAAGGGGCTGCCAAGGACTCAGTACCTCAGGGGGTGGGTGCAACCTTGCCAGGTGTCTGCAGACCCTCCCTCTTGCTCAGCTTCTCATCTTCCTGAGCAGGAGGGTGAAGTGAGGACATCTGGGCCATCCAGGCTCAGCTCTGACACTGCAAGGGGTGTCAGCAGAGGAGCTCCAGCTTGGGCAGCTCCTCCAGTTCTTCTGCTGCTCTTACAGGGTGAAATGCCCCCTCGTGCTGCCTGGTGGATATTTTCCATATCCAAGTGAATCCTTGCCACCTTCACCCCAGCCTGGTCACTGTGGAAGACTCTGTGGGCCAGGCTTAATATCCAGGCTTGGCTTTAGGAACAAATCTCTCTAAAAGTTCAGTGTGAATTGGGATTAAAGGAGCTGCCCAGGGCTTCTCCTGGCCTGATGGAGCCAGTGGGGATGGGTTTGGACTGTGCCAACAGCGTTTGCAGCCCTGAAAAAAAGAAATAAAAGCCAAATGGATCTGGCAGCTCCCCACCATGTCCAGAGTAAATGATGTAAATGCTCCCCAGGGCAGTGCTCCTGCCCTCACTGGCAAATTGGCTCCTTCCCAGCAGTGGCCACAGGCAGATGCGGCAGCTGGAGCTTGAGCAAGCTGGTGCCTGGCTTCCCCTGGCCTGGAAGCAGAGCTGCCAACAGTTCCCCACACACCTCTGAGGAGCATCTCCCAGGCAGCATCCTGGTTCTCCTGCCTGCTCTGCCCACGCTCAGCTGGGGGCGGGCAGATGGGCCCCATCTCTGCTGAGCCCATGGGCTTGGCTGCAACCTGGGCAGCTCCTCCATCCAGCACAGGGCGCTGCAGCTGGCTTCAGGGCGGCCCAGGGCCTGCCAAAATCCCAGCTGAGGCAGCAGTGCCATAGGGATGGTGTTAGCCACCAGCAAGAGGGATGCTCTGCAGCTCTGTAGACCTCGCTGCTCTAGTAGGGAGAATGTGGGGGTGTGCCCCACATGTGCAAACACCAGCCAGATTTTGGTGACACGGATTCATTTGGCAGGATGGGGGAAGGAAAGGAGGCAGGTACATGCTGTTTAATTTCATCCTGCTCCCTCCTGCACCTTTCTGGAAGCTGCCTCTCCTCTCCCAGCCCACCTATCTGCCCTGACACAGAAATTTCACCGCCCCCAGCTCAGCACAGGCAGTGCTGGGAGGGCCAGGAGCATGATTCAGAGCTGAGTCAGCTGCTGGTTGAGAGTGGTTTGAACCCAGAGGGGCTGATTTTCAGCCTGCCATCATTCAGGCTGAACTTTCTGCTGGCCAGGACTTGTGTGTGCAGGCAGAGCTGCAGGCAGGTCACTTGGAGCAGGTATCCCAAGGTGATGGCAGTGAGCCACGGGGCTGGCAAGCTGGGAGCCAGAGGGGTGAGCAGAGCAGGGTGGCAGCGTGAAGAGGACTTGCTGTGCCCTTAGCAGTCAGGTGTCTCTGCCTGTACCTGAGTGCTTCCTCTCTGACCCTGGTAGGAGAGCCTGGTCATTGACAGGCCCCGGGTGCGGAAGCAAACCAAACACTACAACTCCTTTGAAGATGATGAGCTGATGGAGTTCTCTGAGCTGGACAGTGACTCAGACGAGCGGCCCACACGCTCGCGGCGCTTCAACGAGAAGACGCGGCGGTACCTGCGGGCCGAGTGCTTCCGCGTGGAGAAGAACCTGCTCATCTTCGGGTGAGTCCCAGCCCCTCCCACACAGCACAGCCTCCAGCTGCCCAGCGTGCCCGTGGGCTGTTGGCTAACCCAGCCGCTGTCTGTCCGTGCTGCTGTTGGTGTCCTTCTAGCAGTGGCCTCCCCGGTGGGACCTGAGCTGTAGGCAATCCTTTGGGATGGAAGGAGAGAGTCAGGGGGCAGAGCATGCGCTGGCAGTCAGCGGTTCCCAGTCCTGGGCAAACCCCTCACCCTCTCTGCTCCCGTGATGTGGGGACAGGGACACCCCTGTGCAGGGGAGCTGGCAGGGCCGTGCCACCGAGCGAGCTCCCACAGAGAGGTGTCAGCAGGGTCTGTGGTTGCACAGGAGTGTTTACTCTGTGTTCCTGCTGTTCCAGCTGGGGACGCTGGAAAGATATCCTGACCCACGGGCGGTTCAAGTGGCATCTGAACGAGAAGGACATGGAGATGATCTGCCGGGCCCTGCTGGTCTATTGTGTCAAACACTACAAGGGGGATGAGAAGATTAAGAGTTTTATCTGGGATCTCATCACGCCAACCAAGGATGGCCAGAACCAGGCTCTGCAGAATCACTCAGGTATTGCGTGTTCTCTCTGCCATTGCACCTCTATCTGTCACCACTGTGCCAGCCTACAGCCTGAGGCTGTGGAAGTCAAAGCAGAGCTGACTGAAACAGCCAGCTCGTGTGCTCGAGCACCGTGACTCGCTGTCCCTTGACAAAGCAGCTGCCACAGGCCAGGCCTCCACACTGACCCTCAGAGCCAGTGGCACGGGCTGGCTGAGTGAAAGCAGCTGTTACCTGGCTCCCAGTGCAGTGCCGTGGCTGGTGCACAGAGCCCTGTTGTGGGAGCAGAGGTGCCATCCTGCTCTCAGGTGGACACTGTGAAGTTTTATCTGGCCTATGGACACTGTCAGGGTTCTCCCGTGCAAGGAGACAGCAGCAGTGAGCCCCTGGGGCACAGGTGGCCATATGAACACGTCGGGTCTGATAGGAATGAGGGTGCCTATTCCCCTCAGAGCATAGACATGCCTGGGTGTTCCTCAGGGCATTGCAGGGCGTGTGTGGGTCACTGTGCAGGGACCCTCCCTGTGCCTGGTGGCCACCTCAGGACCTCCAGGCACAGCACTTGTGGCTGCGCCAGGGAAGCTGGCAGTGCAGCCTGTGCAGTCAGCTCACCCCAGGTCACCAGCTTGTGTCTGCCCTCATCATGTCTCTTGTCCCTGGCGTACTGGTCCGCAGAGCCTGCCCTGACAGGAGGAGGTGCAGCACTGGTTTCCCCCAAGACCTCTGCAATGTGGAGCCCTACCTGGGTGCCGCTGCCTTCTCACAGTCCCTCTGGCAGGACCCTTTGTCTCAGGTTTGGCTCTGCCCTCCCTGCTCAGAGCACTTGTGTGCTTATTTTCTGGTGGGTGTGAGGTCCACACACGTGTCCAGTTTGTCATTGCAACTGTGTTCCGCTGGGTGGAGGTTCCCAGGGTGTCCTCAGCCTCAGACAGGGGCCACCCTGCGCCTTGCCCAGCCCCGCTGTGCCACTGGCTGGTGGTGGGCAGTGCAGCAGCAGCCCCGGGTCCCAGAGCAGCACAGCCCCCTGCCCAAACTGCACCGTGCAGCTGCGCTGGCTTTTCTTTGTGAGGACAGACCTGATGCTGGCTTCTGGGATCAGCTGGAGAGCTGTGGCCAGGACATGTGCTCCCAGCCCGCTCTGTGTCAGAGGAGCCTGTGCTGACCCAGCAGCACAGTGCCTACATCCCACAGCTTTCGGGACAGGTGAGTTGGGCTGGGGGGCCACGGTGCTCAGAGCCCCGCAGCTGTGTGCTGCTTGTCAGGCACTTGTGGTCTGTGGTACAAGGTGAGTAGCGAGGGGGCTGGGACCCTCCAGCCACCTTTTGGCAGTGGGGAGCCAGGCTGAAACCTGGGGCTCCTGCCTGGAGGCAGTGGGGTGCAGGGGGGCTGTTGTGAAGCGGGGCTCTGCACAGCCCCGTGGCTGTGCTGCGTGTTACTTGGGGCGTAACACCCGACCCCACTGTTGCCTTCTGCCTGGAATCACTGACTGGCTTCACCGTGCGAGGGCCGAGTGTGTGGCCTTCAGTGTCTTCCCTGAGTTACTCCAGTCGCCTCCAGCAGTGTGAGCCGCTCCGGCAGTGCCGCCTCCTGCCCTCTCCATGCAGCCCTGCCCAGGGCAGCACTGGGACTGGGCTCCAGAGCCCTCTGGGGAGCAAAGCAAGAGTAAGACACAAATTGACTGATGAACAAGCTTGATTTGGATAATGCCAGGTAATGAACATGCCATGATTTCAGCAGAAGGTCAGGAGTGCTTTAGAGCAGGAGCAGCTCTAAAATTGAATATTACCAGAGGGAAACGACCATCAGCTCTTCCGGATGGCTTTTCCCACCTGTGAAACCTCCATGTGGTCATGGCCAGAGGAGTAATGAAACCATCTAGCCTAACCTCAGCAGCTGGAGAGCAGATCCTTGAGGAGCAGCCACACAACGGGTGCTGCTATGGCTTGCCAAGGAGCCTGAGGTACCACTTGTGTTTGCAGAGGGCTGACCAGAAGACACATGCTCCAGGCCCCCCTCATGTGCAGGAAGCAACAGCAGCCTCCACCCCTTGCTAGTGCTTCCTGGGGCTGTTTCTCTTCAATCTCGTATCCGTGTGTCTGTGAGGAGTGAGCACGGCACGTGGGCAGCCCAGCTCAGAGCTTTGTCCTGATCCAGCCCCATCCTGCCGTCTGATCTGGAAGAGGCCAAGCTGCCAAGGAAGCAGCGTTTGCCCAGAATTCATCAGGGCAATGTGGTGCTGGGGCAGGAGCCCTGGTACCACTGCAGAGCCACCTGGGCTGGAGCCCTTCTGTTGTGGAACTGACAGTTTTGTGCAGGTGTAGAGGACATGGCTTGTCTTTCTCTTCTTCCCCTGTGCTGAAAGACCAGACAGGTGGGACTGGGCTGCTGAGGCACTTCCTTCCCCTTCACACACGTGGGCAGGAGAGGACATCTGTAGGACCCTGCTGCAGAAGCAGCTGCCCAGGGTGGCAGCTCCTCCCTCACAGAAGACTCCAAACAATAGTGACTCCACCAGGAGTTGTTTCCACATTCTGCTGTGAACTTGCATCTTAATCCAAGGTTGAAAATGTGTTTAGCTTTCAGCTCCAGCCACTGGATCTCCTTTTGTCTTTTGTCAGCCAAGTAGGGCTGCGTTTCTTTTCCCTTTGGTTTCTTTGCCAAGTGTGAATGCCTCCTGGAGTGAGTTGGTGCACATGCAGCCCTCCTCCCGATGCACGGAGTAGGAAATACCCCTTGCAGATCAGATCATCCGGATTGTCTTCTGACTTTGCTCATTTGGGAGCCTCATGTTTGAACTCTTGTCACTGCATTGTTCCATAGAGTGAATTAGGAGCTGGCTGTAGTGTCTGGGGAAGGCTCTAAGAGCCATGCCCAGGACCAAAGTCCCTTCTGTGCTTCTGCATGATATTTGTATAAATCCCAGAATCACCAGACTGCATCATCAAGTCCAACTGTCCCTGTCCTGTGCTGACCCAGATCCCTGAGCACCTCATCTCCCCAGCTGTTAAACACACCCAGGGGTGGGGACTCAGCCCCCTCCCTGGGCAGCCTGTGCCACAGCCCCACAACTCTTTCAGGGGAGAACTTTTCCCTCACATCTGATCTGATGCTGCCCTCAAGGGCAGGTTACCAAGGAGCCATGTTATCCTTATTCAGAGCAGTTCAGTTTCTGTGGTGATCCCCAAGATTTTCTTGGAGATGGGACCTCCTATGCCCTTACCCCTTCTCCCAGCCCAGCTCACAGACCTGCAGCCAGGAGCTCACATGGCCTCCTCCAGCTCCCTGGCTCTGCTGCTCTCCCTGGGCACTGCAGCATCAGCTAAGCCTTGTGGCAGCACCGGCTGGGCCTGCAGTGCCCATGGTGCTCACTGGCTGCCACTTGCATTTACAGGCTTGTCAGCACCAGTGCCCAGAGGCAGGAAAGGGAAGAAGACAAAGAACCAGATGCTGCTTCCTGAGATCAAGAACGCAGACTGGCTCGCCACCTGCAACCCCGAGGTTGTCCTGCATGACGACAGCTACAAGAAACACCTCAAACAGCACTGCAACAAGTGAGTGCAGGACCCCATGCCAGCTTGTGGAGACCATGGGCTGAGGGTCTGCAACATTGGGAACATGGGGGGAGGCTGCCAAAGGCTCACAGCCCATGCCCAGTCCCCGTGCTCCAGCCGCTGGGCCACTCTCAGACACCCCTCCAGCTGGCAGGAGCTGTGTCCTGAGCAGCACATGTCCAGCCTTGGGGCCCCAGCAGATTACAGGGCTGGGCACTGTAATGTAACACCGCATGGCTGGTGCCCACCCTCGGGGCATCCCCCTGCAACTGATCTGACCACAGCTGCTGGGCCTGGTGCTGGGCTGGCACCTGAGCACCTGTGTGCTAGCGTGGGTTCCTCTCTGCTGCCCTGGGACAGGGTTCTGCTGCGGGTGCGAATGCTCTACTACCTGAAGGCTGAAGTGCTGGGGGAGGCTGCGGACAAAGCCTTCGAGGGGACCCCTGCCAGGTAGGGACCTTACAACACCCCTGCGATGCTCCTCGGGACGGTGGTGGCAGGACTCAGGCACAGTGCAGCCTGGCCACAGGCTGGCTTTGGCTCCAGGCAACTCAGAGCCAGCAAACGCCCAGGTCTTGCTCAGGCAGAACTTCATCCTCAGGTGCAGCTCTGTCTGAGCTGGGACTGCAGCCATGGCAGCTCAGGCAGCTCTGGGGCTGCAGCACGAGCATGTGTGATGGGGATGCTGCAGCCCACACACCAGGCATACTGTTCTTTTGGGGCTGGTAGGTTTGAATTGGTGTCCCCCAGGAGATGGTGTTCAGACCAGACTGGATCTCCAGTCCTCTGATGTTGCTTGGGTGGGAGGCAAGAGGGGCTGTGCAGCCTCCCCAGCTCTGGAGAATGAGGGTGGAGAAGGTGGAGCTGGAGACAGGGCTGGAAGAGAGGCTTTCAAACCTCGTCTGCCACAGGGAGCTGGACGTGCTGCTGCCGGACATTGACTATGTGGAGATCCCAGTGGACTGGTGGAATGCCGAGGCTGATAAATCCCTGCTCATCGGTGTCTTCAAGCACGGTGTGTACCCGGCTTCTCTGGTGGGTGCCAGTGTGTGAGACCGCCTCTGGTACCTGGAGGGGACGTGTTGGTGGTGAGAGGGGAAGAGCCGCGGCTGTGCCCTGTAGCTGCACAGGGCCAAGGCAGCTCTCCCTAGGCCCTGGAAGCTGTGGGGCTGCCAGCTTGTTGGGCTGGGGGCAGGCGCTCTGCGGTGTGCCCAGGGTGGCACCTGACTCCTCTGGCTTGCCAGGAGCAGCATGCTAGCAGCAGCATGCGTTTGCCACAGGAGGGCAAGGATGAAGGCACAGAGCCTCTCCTGGCACCCCCAGCCTCGCCCTGCCATCCCCCTGCAGCTTCCAGGAGTCACAGGGCTGTTTGCTTCCAGCTGCAGCCTGCCGCAGGTGCTGGGCTCTCCGGGCACTGAGCTGCCTGCTGGGGTGGAGAGGCTGCCCTTTCCCTTTGCCCCCACTCAGGGGCTGCAGAGCAGGTAACAGCTTTTGGGAAAGTATTCTGACTTTTGGGGGTGAGAGCTGGTCCCACAGCAGCACAGAGAGGGAGGGCCGGGTAGGGAGCTGTGTCCCGCAGCGCAGGAGGTGCTGAACCGGACTCAGGCCTGGCTTTGTGCTCTTTCCCCCTTCTGATGGCCCGTGGTGGCTGGCAGGGTACGAGCGGTACAACGCCATGCGGGCGGACCCGGCGCTGTGCTTCCTGGAGAAGGTGGGCATGCCGGATGAGAAGCTGCTCTCTGCGGAGCAGGGCGTCAGCGATGGGGCCCAGGATGCTGCTGAAAGGTGGGCAGGGGATGGAGCCACGCTTCTGGGGGCTGCCTGGCTCCCTCCTGGGGGCTGTGTCAGCAGCAGGGCAGTGCTGTGGGGTGCATGGGGAGCAGGAAGGATGTGGGCTGTGTGAGCTCAGTGAGTGAAGGGAAGGCAAGGGGGAGCTGGCTCCTGATGGTGTTCTCCGCTCCTCCTGCCAATGACTGGAACAGCCAAGGGGGCTGTGCTGCCACTGCCAGGGACTCATTTGCTCTCTTTACCTAGGGGCAGTGTGGAAAAGGAAGAGAGTGGTGGAGAAAAGCTAGAGGGGCTGCCGAAGCCGGAGGTGAGTGGGATTCACAGTGATCGATGCATATCTGTTGCTGCCAGGCTGCCCTCCCTCAACAGCGCTGGGGGTGACCCTGCTTTGTCCTGGCTTTGCCAAGCCATGCACTGGCCCCACGCTATCTGCATCGGCTCTGCGTGCTGGGGCATAGCTTCTCCTGTTGCCTCCGTGTGTTCCCTGCAGACGTGAGCAGCATCCGCCTCATGAGGAGCTGAGGAGGGTTAAGGGCTGGGCATGGCCAGGGGTGCTGGCTCTCCCACTTGGCTCCAGAAGCCATGTGGAGCCCTGGCAGAGGGGTTAGTGGTGTCCCAAAAGAAATGGCCCTGGAGGAGGTGAGAAGCAGTGAATAAGGCAGCATGGGAGGGTGCAGGGGGCGTTTGAGCAGCAAAGGCAACTGTCCTGAGCAGTGGCACTGCAGCCTGTGTGACTGCTGTGGAGCTCCCCTCCATCCCTGAGCCCACAGCACAGCTCCTCTGAGCTATCACCTCCCCTGCGCTTGCTGTACTGTGCCATGTGCCGAGGGCAGGCAGTGACTGCAGCCTGAAGGCACAGGGCATGGGGCTCTGTCTGTCCTGCCACCCCCACACCCCACTGGGGCAGGGAAAGCTGCAGGTACTGGGGGTTCTGTTGGGGCTGGAGAGCCCTCTCTGATGGCTGCCTTCCACAGGACATCGTGGCCACTGGGGTGGGCGAAGCCAGCGAGAAGCGAGATGAGCCAGCAGCAGGTGAGGCTGTATCTCCCTCAGCGTGGTGCGTGGCTTCCCAGGGTCTGGCACGGCATAGCCAGAGCTGGGTGGCTGAGGTGGGCACTGCTGGGTGGGGGACGTGCTGTGCTGTTAGTGGGTGAGATAGCTCAGCCTGGGCAGGGTCCTATTGGGGACCCCACCATGCAGAGTTGCAGCAGCCAGCGTCCCGAGAAGGAGTGTTTTCAGCCAGGGGTGGGTAGGAGCTGCTAGCCTGCCCTTCTCCATGCATGAGATGAGCGTGCAGGGTCCCTGCAGTGGGCAGTGCTGGCAGATGCCACGGGCAGGCTGGCCCCACTGCGTTCAGCATAGGGACCTGCAGTCCTCTCCTATGCATGGCCCGGCCCGGAGCCACCATTCCTATCACTGCCTCTGGGCACGCTCTGGAGGAAGCTCAGACAAGTTGAGGCTGTGAACCAGCAGCTTTTGGGGTGTGGAGGCCCAGGGATGGTCACCGTGGCCCCCCACTCACAACTTATCCCTGGTGTCCCCTGTGGGAGGGGGAAGGTGGGAGGGAGCTCTCCGAGCCGGGTGGAGCGACGCGGGAGCCTGTGGCTGTGAGTGTGCATTCAGTACTAATGTCCTTGCTGGTGTTTGAAGCCCAGGATGGCTCCGACTCAGACAGATCCTGCTGGCCTGTCTCATCTGCCCTCACAGCCAGACTGCGGAGGCTCGTCACCGTCTACCAGCGCTGCAACCGCAAAGAGCTGCCTCCCCGCGCAGAGATGCTGGTGCCTGGTAACCATGGATACTGGCTGCAGGACGAGATGTTCAGGAGAGCCTCTGAGATGGACTCCATGAACAAAGAGATGCAGAAAAGGTAACAGAGCACAGGGCCCTTTCAAAAGCTGGTTTAGGCCAGTTGAAATACTGGATTTACCCAGGTCAGTGTCACCACAGCATCCACGCAGGCAGCTGCCCACGAGGGAGGTGTGGGAGTCCTTCCTGGGCAAGGAATGCTGCTCCCAGCCATTGTGGAGCCTTGTGGCTCTAGCAGCCAGCCTGGTCCAGTAGCAGCTGATGACACAGTGAAAGGAAGCAAGGGGACAGCTCTTCAGGGTCAAATCCAGCGTCTGCTGAGCCAAGGATCTACCCCAGTCCCAGCAGAGCGGGTGCTGCTGAGCAGGGCTGTGCTCTTGGGACACACTGTGTCCCACACTGGCCACGTGCTGAGCCTTTCCCACCCATGTGACTCTCGTGCCACTGCATCAGCCTCCTGCTCGTGGCCTTGGGAGCTCAGTGGTGGCATATTCTGGGTGCCATGTGCTCCCATTTCATTTGCATCCCATCCTGGCACCCTGAGTGGCTCTGTAGAAACCAAGGGGGGTGTGGAATGGTGCAATGCTGCCTCCACCGCTGCCCTGGGACTTCTGAGCAATCAGCAGTCCCCACGGCTCTGTCCCCCGTGCTGCCCTGGCCTCTCTGTTCTCAGCCTCCCTGGGTGGAAGCCCACTGATCTTCACTCCCAGCCTGTCCTCTGGACCTCTTCCAGGTGTACTATCCCCTCTTCAAGGCAGAGCCACTGGTGGTTGTGCTGTGGCCACCACAGCAGCCTGGTATTTCCTTTAATTCTGTGGGGTCTTTTTGTGGGGGTTTTGGGCAGCTTCCCACAGCCTTTAATTCAAGGCTTTTCACCAGCTCCCCGTTGGGCATCTCAATGTGGATGCTGATTTGTTCCAGCTTTCTTCCTGTGATTCTCCTGTTCGGAACACAGCGTCACTGCAGAGGGAGCTGGGCTGGGAACGCTGCTTGGGGTGTCTCTTGGTCAGCTGGGGCGTGCTGTGGGTGCTCACTGCTCTCCCTTGACCTGTCCCAGCTGCTTGCTGGTGCTGCCCAGAGCTGCAGGTCAGAGGCCCTGAGAACTCCTTTAAGGTTTCTTCAGCCCATGGCACTCCCCATTCCCTGCCCTACCCACTCCTGTGCTGCCCTATGGTTTGCAGTCTGTCTGTCCACTCTGGCCCGGGGCTGTGTTTGCCTGGGACTCTCTTCACCTCCTCTGCCCTGGAGCATTGATCCACACAAGGTGAAAGCTCAGAGATCCAAGCCAGAGTGAAAGTTGTGCTCTAACAGTGTTGTAATTGAAAGCCCCCCTCACCATGCTGCTTTCCTTCCGTGGGAAAAGGGTGATACCCCCCAGCACCCAGGAGTCAGCCTGCTGCTTGTTACTGGGACCCTGATGGCAACAAACCCCAATTCCAGCTTCCCCCTGGAAGAGGCTGGAGGAGAGCCACGTCTGCAGGAGCTTTCTTCCCAATTCCTGCCACAGAGGCTTCTGGGTCTTGCCCTGGGGGTGATGAGAGCTCGATGCGGCAGCAGCGAGTCAGTGAAGTGGGTCTGAGCCTCCACAGAAGCTGCTGGATCCTGACCCTGGGCCGCACTGCCAGGACCTGCACTTACTGGTTTTTCAACCATGAGCCAAGAGCCAGAGGGCCTGTGCCCATCACTGCCCCCACTGCGGCGTGGGGCAGAGGGTCTCGGAATGTGGTCACCTCCCCAGTGTGCTCCTCCCAGCAGCTCCCCCAAACCGGTGGGCAGTAACTGCACAGCCTAGTGCCTTTCCCATGCTGGGACCAGCACATGTCTCAGTGGTGTCTATGTCTTCTCCCTGCCCCACAGGTGGACCAGGAGGGAGCAGGCAGATTTCTACCGCACTGTCTCCTCCTTCGGGGTTATCTATGACCAGGAGAAAAAGGCTTTTGACTGGGCCCAGTTCCGAGCCATTTCCCGACTGGAGAAGAAGACAGATGAGAGCCTGGAGAAGTACTTCTACAGCTTTGTGGCCATGTGCAAGAATGTCTGTGGTCTCCCACTGTGGAAGGAGGATGGTGAGTGGAAACTGGACGGCCTGTGGTGGAGGTAACAGTAGGTCTGTGGAGCCAGGGGTCACAGATGTTCCCACTGCTCTTGTGGAACAGAAGAGCAAGGGACAAGTGTCAGGGACAGTTGGAGGCAGCGGGACGCCGGGCAGGCTGTTGGCTTGCAGAAGCTGCATGCATTTCTGTCTGCCTTGTCACCATGGTGTACAGCAGCACAGTGGGAAGGCAGGACAGCCCTGGGGGCTCCAGCCCCTGCTCTTAGGGGTTTCACACAGCTCTCCCATGAAATCACACCAGCTCTGTCCAGGACAGCAACTTCTGGATGTGAGGGAGGAGTAGAGAAGCAGCAGATCACTGCTGGAGCTGGTCTGGATTGCTGCTCTCCTTCCGAGCAAGGTGCCTGGCACTGGGCAGTCTGCATGGTGCCCGTGCCATGGCGTGGCCGACTAGAGAGCTGTGCTGCAGGGAGAGGGACTCTGAACCCCCCACCAGAGCCTCAGGAAGCCTGGCTGGCACACAGATCCCCGGCGTGTTGGCACCACGCAGGGTATGGCGGATGAGAAGCTGCTTGGGAGCGACTCAAGCTCAAAGCACTTGGCTTCTAACAGCAGCAGAAAGGGTTTCAGCTCAGAGCTGTGAGGCGCAGCTCCTTGGATGTGTGCTAATGTCCTCATCAGGAGAGCTGTGTGAGCTGAGGGACCCCCTTCCCTGAGACCTGGTGAAGGGCTACCAGAGGTGCAGACCCTAGGGAGCCACTTTGCCACAGGTCCAGGCAGCTCTGTCACTGCTGAAGCAGAGCTCAGACAAGACTGGAATTCTCTGATGTTCTAGTCCAGCTGCTGAAGCTGAGAAAGTTTACTCTTGTGTGTCCATTCGGTGGCAAATGAATGGGGGGTGGTGAGACCGGAGAGAGAAGCCTCAGTGATGGCTACAAGCACTCTTTCCACCTCCACTGCAATCTGAGCAGGACTGAAAACTCCCCTCGCTCACCACTGCCACCGAGTACTGCTCATCAGTCTGTGTGACGGGCTTCTCTCCCTGCTGTAGGTCCCCCAGACCCTGACATCTACGTGGAGCCCATCACGGAGGAACGTGCTGCCAGGACGCTGTACCGCATCGAGCTGCTGCGAAAGGTGCGCGAGCAGGTGCTCAGGTGTCCGCAGCTCCACGAGCGGCTCAAGCTGTGCCGGCCGAGCCTCTACTTGCCGGTGTGGTGGGAGTGTGGCAAACATGATCGGGACCTGCTGATCGGCACCGCCAAGCACGGCCTGAATCGCACTGACTACTACATCATGAATGACCCCCAGCTGTCTTTTCTAGATGCGTACAGGAACTATGCCCAGCATAAAAGAACGGGGCTCCAAGGCCCAGAAACCCTGTGCTGCCTTTACCAGACTAACTCCAAACTCTACAGTTCCCCTCTGTACAGCCAGGTGGACCGGACTTGTGAATCCCTGGAGAGCGAAGCTGAGAGCCAGATGAAACTCGAACCGTCGGACAGCACCATGTCCCAGGCCGGGGGCAGCCCGACGGACGCGAACTGTGAGACCTTCATGTCCAAAGTCCGGGACATCATTTCCAGTAACTACGACGAGAGCTCGCTGCCAGACTCGCTGGTGTGTATGATGTACGATGAGAAGGCCTGTAACAGTGAGCAGAGCTCCCTGGCCCGCGACAGCCCAAGCTGCACGGAGGTTGGAAGCGGTGTTGCAAAGCTCTCTGAGGACAAGCTAGAGGGGGATGAGGATCCATCCAGCTGCGATGCGGATGCCATGAGAGAGACTCCCTTCCTGGAGGGTTTGCAGGTGGGCTGCGAGCGGATGGACAGTCACAACGAGGAAGTTGAGCCTTCACCTTCTACCCCCGACAGCGGCCCTTTGCAGAGTGCCCCCGCAGAGCTCTGCGAAGCCCTGCCCCAGAAGGGAGACCTCGCCAGACCTGCGCCAGTGCTGCCTGAGCACACTGCCATGGAAGGGGTCTTAAGTGTGGGGCTCTACAGCCCCAGTCTTCATAACTATGAAATGAAGGTTCCCCCTGAGCAAAGGTTCATCAATCTGCTGCAGAAGAAAGGAATGGAAGCAAAGTCAGGGCCGAGTCAGAGCCACAGCGAGGAAGATGAGGAGGAGGAAGAGGACGACGATAACTCTGAGGCGGCAGCAGATGTTGTGGAAGGCTTGAGTGGTCCCAGGCCCAGAGCTGGTTGTGACCTCGAGGCTAATGAACTGGGGGGTGAGGATCAGAGCTCTGGCCTCCCCACACCTGAAGACACTTGCCCAGAAGATGTGAATGGCGAGAGAGAGTCCCTGGGGCTGGGGACACTTGAAGGGCTGGGGGACCCTGGGGCAGAAGGCAGGGAGGACCACGGCCTGGATGAGGAGAGCACCCTGCAGCACTCGCCGGGCCAGGCTCCCAGCCAGGCTTTCAGCCTGCCCCCACCTCTGCTGGGGGCCCCTGGGGCAGAACTCCCCCATGCCGGGGGAGAGGCTTGGGGCCGAGGGGCTGAGGAGCAGGCAAGCTGCAGAGACACCCTGCACTGTGAGCCCCAGGGGGTGAAGCAAGAAGATTGTGAGAACAGAGACGAGGGGGAGAAAGCCGGCAGCACCCAGAGTCAAGGTACAGTCCTGAGAGCTCCCACCAGCTGGCAGTCACCTCTGCCTGGGGTTGGAGGCACCTGTGGGGCCAAAGCTTGGGGCTGCCGAGCCCCAGGAGCGCTCTCCCCTCTCAGGATTGGGGTCCATCTAGCTGATGGGGCCACCTTTGCCAGCAGGGCTGGTCAGACCCCCTGCCCAGAGCCCCCCTTCTGCCATGTGCTTTCCAGGGAATGGAGCACAGCGGCTGCCTGGCAAGCAGCACGTGCTGACCTCAGCCGTTGGGGTACAGGCATGGCCAGGGGTGGGGGCCACTGCTATACAAGCCTTCCAAACAGCCCAGGGGAGCACTGGCCCTTCCTGAGCAGTGTGGGCTGCCTGCTGTGCCCCAGGGGATTGCCTGGGAAGTGGGGACCCTTGCAGAGCCAGCTGGGTGCTGGTGTGGAAGGCATGAGGAGTTGCTCCCACCTCAGTAGGGTGAGAGGCAGGGTGGTGATGGGCTCTGTTCTCGGTCTCTTTCTCAGATAGTCCAGATAAGGACTTGGAGGAAGAGGGCAAGAGTTCTGTTTCTGTCCTGCCTGTGGAGATCGATGACCTTCAGGATGCCCGGGCACCAACCATAGCCCAGCTGCTGCAGGAAAAGACGCTTTACTCCTTCTCTGAGTGGCCTAAGGTGAGTTCAGAATTACCATTGCCTGTAGTGCAGGTGTTGCTGTGTAGTCCTGCCCAGCAGTGGCTGTCACAGCCCCGGCTCTGCCTTCCTGACCCATGGATGCTCCAAGGGGGTTCTCTTCCCAAGCACCCGTGCCATGGACGTGCCTGTCCCAAAGCAGTTCTCCACTGAGCTGTGGGCACCAGAGTTTTAGTCCTGAGATGACAAACACGTGTCCATCGTTTGAGTCACAGCCTGGCACTGTCCTGTTCTGTTTGCAGGACCGCGTGATCATCAACCGCATTGACAACATCTGCCACGCCATCCTGAAGGGCAAGTGGCCTTCCTCCAGCCAGCAGTTTGAGACACAAAGCTTGCTGACAGCTCCAGTGGTCGCCAGCAACGCCGGCAGCAGGAACAGCTTTGCCGAGTCGGAAGCCCCCGATCCCAGCTTCAATAACGGGGTGTTAATCTCACAGGTACAAAAGGTGAGGGGGGGCCTGGGGCCGGGACAGGATGGGCATACTGGGGTGAGGCACTGCCCAGAAGGGCTCAGGAGCTGCTGCAGCCCAGCCTGGGTTTTCACTGCCTCCTGGTGCTGCTTGCAGTGCGTAGCACATGGCTCCTGCTGAGCTCCCCATGGCTCCTCCTGAGCTCCCCATGGCTCCTGCTGAGCTCCCGTGGCTCCTGCTGAGCTCCCCATGCTCTCAGCCCCCCAGCCCTGCTCTCCTCCTGGGGATGTGGCTGTTCTGTAGCTGCTGTGGCTGTAGAATTGCTTCCAGAGTCAGCACTGGAGCAGCTGATGTGGTCAGGGGAGAAGGGGACATTGCTCTGGTGTCCCAAAGTGAAGGGCGCAGGAGAGGGCTCTGTCCCATCAGCCACCAGCTCTCTCATCTCCTCTCACTGTTGGCCATGGCACAGAGAGAAGCTGCTGGCCTGTGCCCCAGCCTGGCTGCCCACTGCTGGCAGGACACCCATGGTTCTAGCACCTTGAGAGATCAGAGTGTCTGTGAGGGGCTCCTGCGCCCACCCCACGCAGGGAGGGGGAGGTGTGATGTTCCCAGGGAAAGGGTGTTCCTCAGAGCTCAGAGAGGTCCCTGGGCAGCATGGCAGCGGTGACTTTGTTACACACAGGAGGGTTTCCTGAGCCCTGCCTTCGTGAAGGACGAGCGGAAGCGCCGGCGGCCCTACGAATTCGAGCTGGAGAGAGATGCCAAGCAGAGGAGCTTGGAGCAGCTGGCAGCAACCCACGTTCATCCACCCATTGTGCTGAACGGCTGGCGTGAGGCGGCGGTGGACTTGTCCAGAGCCTCTGATGGGTCCCCAGGGAGCTCCTCTCCCTTCCCCCTGAGCACGAGCATGCCTAAGCTGGGCACCGTGAACACCCTCCAGGGCTCCCTGGGCATGGACTTGTCTGGCATCCTCCAGGCAGGGTTAATCCATCCCGTCACGGGTCAGATTGTAAACGGCAGCTTCCGGAGAGACGACGCTGCCATGAGGAGGAGACGGGGCAGGAGGAAAAATGTAGAAGGGATGGACCTCATCTTCCTGAAGGAGAGGCCTCTTCCGACCAGGCTGCAGGTGGGTTGATGCTCCCCTTTTTGCACGGCCCCAGTAGAGTCAGCCCAACTTGTGTCACAGTCCAGCTCTGCCCTACAAGCTTCACTGCCCCTGGTAGAGCAGGACCTCCTCCCAACAGCTTGGCTGGTGCTGGTGCAGGCAGGAGCAGATAGTTCTCCAGGAAGGAAGAGAAGTTTTCCCCCTGGTTTGCAGCACTCTGCCTGAAGTGGCTGAGTCCTGCTAAGCTGCTCTCCCACTTTGGGGGGTGTCCAGGGTTAGAGAACATGAGGAAAAGTTCTTGGCTGCTATGGAGCTGTGGCCAAGAGCCTGCTGCACCCCTTCTCCAGAAGGACATCCACTCAGAGAAAAGTGGGGCTCTGGGAGCAAGACCAGTCCCTCTAGACAACTTTAAGAAGGGATCTGGGGTGAATTTGGTCCTCCTGGTGATTAGGGTGTTTCCAGGTGAGCTCAGAAGCATGTTCCAGCTGGCTCTGTCCTGTGGGCCACCAGTCCTGGGGGCTGGGCAGAAGTGTGGAGCAGTGGTGGGTGGTGATTTAAGGAGCAGGCACTGGGGATGCATGAGGTGATCTGTGTGATGGGAGCAGGCGGCTGCTGTTGGGAGCTCTGCTTATCTGGGCCTGCGTGCATCACCGCGTGCTGCTGATGGGCTCTCCCTGCTGCTCCCTTCACATCAGGATGTCCAGGAAGACCAGCCGCAGCCCCCCCAGAACAGCCCCCTCCCCGATGGGCCGGTTGCTGCTACCTCAACCCCTCAGCCAGCTGCAGGCAGCCAAGCAGAGAAGGCTGTCCCGAATAAGAGTCTGCTCGACTGGCTCCGTCAGCAGTCCGACTACACGCTTGACGTTCCCGGCTTTGGCACAGTAAGGGTGGCCTTTGGTGGCACATGTGTCTGTATGTCTGTGTGTCTGCCCTGTGTGTTGCCCTCTGTGTCAGGTTGTCTGCCATTGTTCTTGAGTCCGTGGCTTCCACACCATGTCTCAGAATGCAGCTTTCCCCCTGTGCCACGGCTTGTGGTGTTGGTCCGGCTGGCTGGGAGGTTCATTGCGTGGCTGGGAGCTGGGCACAGCTCCCTGTACAGCAGCAACACGCACTTGCTGAGCTATGTCCTCCTGCCCCAAGATCTGCTCTTCAGCCCAGTCCTTCCACCTGCCCAATGCACAGCTAGTCCGGTGCCTTCCAGAAGTGCCAGCGATGGGGAAAGAAATGGGGAAAGGGATTTGGGATGCTCAAGGTCTGACTATGCTGCTCCCTTACCCCTGGGGTCATTTTGGGCAGTGCTGTTGGGTTAAATGAGGTTCCCAGAGAGGAGGAAACATCCTCATTTTATAAGTGGGATGGAAGTGGCTGTTGCAGGCTGCAGTGGCTGTGGTGGTGTGGCCACGGGGTGCAACCGTGGCAGAGACTGGGGCGTGGCAGAGACTGGGGTGCAAAGTCTGTCTGACGCCTCTTGTTGGCTCATACACATCCACCTCTTGGTTTCAACAGGTTGGTTTGCTCCAGGTTTTGGTGTAATTAACCTCTTAGGCCAGGTGGTAGGTAGAGCATAGCCTGAAAACGGAGCTGGAAGAAATGTGGTGGTTATGTAGAAGACCACATCTAGGTCCTGGAGGATTTCATCCCTGAGGCAGGGTGGGCAGGCCACTAGAGAGGGGAGATGAGGAGCCCGGTGCTTGCTGGGCAGGATGGCTGCTGCCTTCCCGAGTCCAGAGACAGACACAGCTCTGTGCCCGAGGCCAGGCTTGGCCAGGCTGAGCAGTCAGGGACCAGAGGTGCCTTCCCACCCCTTTCCATCGCCCTCGCCTTCCACGGGGGCTAGGTGCAGCTCACCCAGGGTAGCCATGTTGCTGCTGAACCTCTTGCTCACAGCAAGGCCCTCATGCTGGGCCAGCCCTGCAGCAGCTTCCCTGTCAGGGCGTCAGGGTGGGTGTCCTCTCCCTGCGCAGGGTGGATTGAAAGCTGCTTTGGGGTGCTGAAGGACAGACCATGCCTGTGAAGAACCAGAGTCTGCAGCAGTTCATCGTGATCTGTGTCCCTGCAGCACATCGGTGCCAGGGCTCGGTGCGGGCAGGGGCTGTGGATAGCTCAGCTGTAGCTGTCGGTTGTGGCACTGCAGGGTACCACAGGGAAACTGTCCAGAAAGCCTCAGGATGCTTAGAAATCTCAGGGGCAGTAGAAATGCCCCAGGAGCAGCAACCTGCCTCAGGTTCTGGACAGCAGGGAGCGGACAAAACGCATTCTCACTGCTCCCACCCGAGTCTGCGGGGACCCCATGTTCCCCTGAGCTCAGCTGTGCCGCTCTCCCACGAGGCTGTGGCCGCCCAGGCTCACTGAGCCATCTAGTCTCATTAACCTTGTCTTGTTTGCGCTCCAGAGTTTTTCAGACAAGCCCAAGCAGAGGAGGCAGCGCTGCAAGGACCCCAGCAAGCTGGACATTAACTCACTCACGGGAGAGGAGCGGGTGCCTGTGGTACATAAGGGTACCGGACGGCGGGTAAGCGAAGGCCTGTTCTGTGCTCTGCCCTTGGTGTCCTGAAACGCTTGGCAGGCCCTGAGCTCACCCTGGGGGAGATTTAATCCAGAGAAGCCCGTGGATGGGACAGAGGCCTGGAACACGTCACTGGTCTCTGCTGTGCTGTGGTACCTGCGTGCTCAAGGGAGTAAAGAAGTGACTTGCAGTGTGAAGTGAGGGAGGTCTGAGTATTCACCCCTCCTGGGACACACAGACCCCGCAGTGCCAAAGGGATTCAGCCATTGGCTTTAAAGCCACCCTCAGCACAGCCCTGGCTGGTGCTTCCCCTTCCAGATTTAATCGTTCCCCTTGAATTCACTGCAATATGCCACAAGTTGTAGCACAGCCATGCAGATATCTTTGTTCTGTTCCTCCTAATGAGGGGCAGGCAGAACATGCCAATACCCATCCAGGTGCTGGACAGGTGGGAGCAAGGGCTCGAAGGGCTTTTTCTTGCTTACTGAGCCAGAGCCGTGGGTTTACCTGTCCGCAGTTTAATCTCCAGTGCACTGACAGTCACCTCTCTGAACGAGAAGGGATGCTCAGGGATTTTTTACCACCCAAATTCAGTTCTTAAACACACCCAAGACTGCAGCAGGTGATGTGACATTTGCACATCCAAAGCCTAAACTAAAGAGTGAGGCAGAGAGAGGCTGTTCGGCTGCATTGTGTTCCCCTCGGATAGGCCCACGATGGCTGTTGGAGACCTGGGTGAACATGTGGGTTTGCCCAGCTCGGAGCTTGGCTCATACAGGAGCTCGGTCCCCATCACCTGCTCCTGGGGAGGGCAATGGGACGGGCTGCAGAGGTGGGGTTTGCCTTTTCTCCCTGATCTGAGTCCAGAGGCAGTGGGCACATACCGAGTCCTGCAGAGATGTGTAGCAAGGGAAGAGTGTCCCTCCGCCCCAGCCGGGTTGTGTCCCAAAGCCAGGAGCTAGGGGAAGTGTAACCGTGTTTCTTGTTTTACTTGACATAACTCTTTCTGCAATGGAGGTCATCCTTCTGCTGTGTTTTATAGTTAGGGGGAGCCACGGCACCGGCATTGAAGGAATTGCCAAGGTGGCTTGATGCAAACTTGGAGTATGCTGTTGCAGCTGACTGGGCTGACATTGTTAAGCTTTCAGTAAGTTAGAGCTTTTGGAGAAATCTGTTCCATGTCATCTTCTCTTTCCCCTCCCCATCCCACAACCTTTCTCCAGTGAGGATCCGGGAGCTGCGAGGCAGGACCTCGGCTGCACGCGGGGAGGGGACGGCTGCAGGGCCGGCAGCACCGGGAGCGCTTGTGTGGCAGAGAGGGAGGTTGGGTGCGTGCCACAGCTCAGCGGTGTGGCCAGGGGAAGGAGAGAAGGGGGTCAGTGCCCCGGGAACGGGGCTCAGTAGCTTAGGGAAGCTGTCCAGAAAGCCTCAGGATGCTTAGAAATCTCAGGGGCAGTAGAAATGCCCCAGGAGCAGTAACCCACCTCAGGTTCTGGACAGCGGGGAGAGGACAAAACGCACTCTCACGGGTCAAATTTTCCAGAATACCCTCAGCCGAGGCTTTTCGTCAGCTGCTGTGCAGCCCTGGCCCCCTCAAGGCCCCGCAGGTCGCCATTCCCAGGGCTCAGGCACAGCGCTGAGCCTCACCGCTTTCAGTCACCCTGTGTCATGCCGGTCCTTGCCCCGGTGCGTGGCAGAGCCTGGGGGGAGGAGGAGTGCTGTCCCCTTCGGACACGGGTGCTGAGAGATCGGCCCTGCAGATTGACCTTACCCAGACACCTCCCTGCGGTCCCTCTCGCCCGCTCCCAGTTCTCGCGCCTGCTGTGGTTTAGGTGACGCTGTTGCAGAGGGTGCAGGGGGGATCGATTGGCTGAGAGGTTTGTACCACTCATAAATTTGCCTTTAATGAGCACTGGAGACTTGGGGGGGTCTGTCCCACTGCCAGGAAGCAGCCCCACACGTGGGCTGGTGTCCAAGCAGCCAGCACTGGTGTGAGCCGGCAGCTCTTCGTACCTTCGTTTGCCAGGGCCCGTCTGCAGGAAGGACCAGCCGTGAGCCCAGCCACCGCCCCGGCACCTGCTCACGCGGCCTGGCCCAGCAGCTGCATGCTCCTCACACCCCAAGCCCCATCAGCACTTTGCTTTGGGCGAGTGCACATCCGTCCCGGCACATGCATGCAAAGGGATGTCTGGCTGCCCCGGGTGCTTGAGCAGGCAGGAGCATGGGCTCTGCTGCCTCATGGAGCCCTGGTGTAGTCGTGGTCCCATGCAGGTCTTCCCACATGCTGGTGGGAGCTGAGTGGAGATTCTCCCTCCCCGGGCAGTGGCTGTGCTGCGCAGGCTGCCAGGGCCAGTGGGTTCCAGTTCCAGCACTGCAGTGTCAGTGGGAAATACTTTCCCTACCTAAATCCATTGAAAACTGTTCAGAGCGCGGCGGTACCAAAAATCGAGGGAGCCCCAAAGGGAAAGGTTTAACAGGCTGTGAGGAGGGTGCTGAAAAGGGAGTTTTAGGCTGTGCTGCGAGTGCCCCTGCAGCACGCTGTGTAACCAGCCAGTCTCGCCCGGCTCCGGCGCTGGGTCATGGTATCTGAATGCCTTCCTGGCACCCAGCACGGCTCTGACCGGGAGCCCCTCAGACAGCATGCCCACTCGCCCTGTGTCATCCCATGCAGCTTTGCTGTCCTGGCAAGCACTGAAAACTTGGCCCTGGACTTTTCACCCGGTGCCAGAGCCACTGTTAAAGCCGGGAAGGGAGCGATGTCTGACACAGAGCAGCCTTGGTGCTTCTCCTGTTTGAGCAGCCGATACCAGGGGTGGGGTGACAGCGCAGGGTGAAATGTGCCACCTCCTTCCCTCCCTGTGCGCTCTGATGCTGCTGCTCCATGCCAGGGCAGAGCAAGGGTGCTTGCACTTGGCAGCATCCCTTAGGGAAAAGTTGTGCAGCCTCTCAAATTCCATGTCACATAGGCAAATACGTCTGTGCCGGCCCCATCTGGGATGCAGATGCGAGCACGGAAAACGCAGATTTCCTTTGCTGCAGTAGTAACTGTCCCGTGTTCTGTTGTGTGTGCTCCATTTCCAGGGCTACTTACCAGAGAGCAAATTCAATCGCATCCTAACCGAGCCTGTGCTCCGTGACCCGGGGCCCCGACGAAGGGGGAGAAGGCCCCGCAGCGAACTCATTAAGGGCCCCGGCATCGTGGCAGATTCTTCTTCTGGAATGGGACCATTGTTCATGAACGGACTGATTGCTGGGATGGATCTGGTAGGGCTTCAGAACATGAGAAACATGCAAGGGATCCCTCTGACGGGGCTGGTGGGGTTTCCTGCGGGGTTCGCAGCGGTGCCCGCCGGCGAGGATGTGAAAAGCACCCTGAGTATGTTGCCCATGATGCTGCCGGGCATGGCTACCGTGCCGCAGATGTTCGGTGTCGGAGGACTTCTCAACCCCCCCATGACCACCACGTGTTCTGCGACTGCCCCGACTTCGCTGACAAGCACAACGAAAAGTGGCACAGGCAGCACGGAGAAAGCGGCCGAGGACAAACAGAGCGGCCAGGAGGCGAAAAAAGAAACTCTCTCAGAAGACAAGCCTGGGCCTAGTTCCTTTTCTAATCAGACAGAATCTGCAATAACTACCAGTAGTCCTGTAGCTTTTAACCCGTTTCTTATCCCAGGGATGTCTCCTGGACTGATCTATCCCTCAATGTTCCTTTCCCCTGGCATCGGCATGGCGCTGCCCGGCATCCAGCAAGCCAGGCACGCGGAGGCAGCGACCCTGGAGAGCCAGAAGCGGAAGAGAAAGAAAGCAAAAGGGGAGTCGGCAAACCCAGAGCCAGAGACTGTCTCGCTGCCAGAAAAAGAAGCTGCAAACAGCCCAAACTGTACAGAGCAAACACCGCCCTCGTCGGCAGAGAAGGAGCAGGACGGAGCGGCGGTGGAGGAGCGCGAGGCTCGCGATGCCGAGTAGAACTTTTATTTCATTGAAAAAAAAAAAAACAAACACAAAAAAGATTGTGGCTTGTGAGTTTCTTATCCCATAAACTCTTTGTTACTTCCCCTCCCGCCCCGCTCCGCCTTCATAAACCTGTGTTTCCATGAGTAATATTATCTACCTAATTCCCTGTCAGAAAAAACTCTGGTGACATACTACATGTTAATAGTTGCAGGGTCTTGCCACTTTATTAGATAAACAGTGTTGTCTAGCTAGTATGGGAGGCACCGGATTCTCGTTCTGTTTTTCCAGTCGTTCATCCCAGCCGACGATAGCAAATCCAGTACTGGGTCACCCTCCCAAATCGCTCACTCCTTTGAGAAGAAAAAGCAGCAAAAAAACAAACAGAAAAGGCGCAAAGGAGAAGTCTTTCCCTCCTGGGCTCCGCACAGACGAGGGTATTTCTGTCTACAGCGACACTGAACGGAAAAGCCTGTATTTGGGGGTAAAAAAGCACAGCTATAGTAAGTGCTAATGTGTATTTTTGATTTAAAGTATTTCCCTATTTTATCATGGTTACTAGAATAGTAGTATAGGCAGAAGTATATAACTAATGATTGAAAGCGCATATATTCAGTTCTTTGAAAGGAAAAAGCATAACTGGCAGTGATACAGTTTCTCCATCACCCCCAGCTCAGAGGGCTGGAGACAGACTGCAGCGAGTGAAAGCACAGCGCAGACACCCTCCCGTGGTTTCTAAAGCCCAGGTTGGGTTTGCTGTTAAAGCAGAGTTTAGCTGGTCCTCCATAGCCACCAGAACTCTCCAGCCTGGGCCAGGAAGGGTTTGCACACCTTGCATGATCCTGGGATTGCTGTGCCTGCAGCTGCCGGGTTCTCCGTCGCTCTGCTTGTCCGCAGCGTCAGTTCTCATCTATGGCATTATCAGTGCTGTAAAGGTGTTTATTTTCCCAGCTGTGACAGGCCACACTGGTTTTAATGCTCTTACACGAACACTGAGGAGGCTTTTTGAGTTCTTACGTTTTCCACTCCTCCCCCCAGCAGCAACATCCCTCCGGCAGAGACAGGAAGGGCCCTGGGCCAGCTCCCTGCTGGGCAGCCCCGGAAGGGCCCTCGGGATGCCCAGAGCCTGAGTTTCTCCTTCTCTAGCGTTAGACTGTGAAGAGATGACCTCGGCTGCTTCTTTCCATTCCAGTTGCTGTTGAACAGTGTTTCTGAGTCCCGCCCCCCCC
>VZTU01007747.1:57182-88212 GCA_013400835.1 Zapornia atra | reverse complement strand
AGTGTCTGCGCCCCGCGGGCAGCTCCCCGTGACTGACCTCAGAAGGGCTTTACCCCGTCAGTACCTGTTCCCCGCCGGCCGGGGGCTGCCGATGTGATTCCTCCTGCGGGTCATGGGGTTTTGTGCAGGTCACCCCAGAAGCCATGGGCTCCTGGTGGGCTCCTGTCCGTGGCTTGGTCGGCACACACCAAGCTGTACATGCGCTTTGCTTCCCACCCCTGCCCGCGCTGACGCAGCCGTGCCGGCCGGCCTTTGGTGCAGCTTGTGGCTCCTTGCCTGTGCCCCAAGGAGGAGCACTGGAGTGCTAAAAGCTGAGAAGCTCACGACAGGTAGTTTGGGAGCCTATCCCAGTAAATGGTAAACCTGTATTGCAATCAAACAGGTTGCTGAGAAGGAAACATGCTGCGTTTTGGCTTTAAAAAAATCAGAATAAAGGGAATTAGTTCAAGCCCAATGTAAACCAGATTTTTCTTTTTCCTTTTAAGTTTAATTCAGTTTTTTAGCAAAATGAAGAAGTGGATGGACATGTCAAATCTACCACAGGAATTCCGAGAGAGAGTGGAAAGGCTGGAGAGGAATTTTGAGGTGTCAACTGTGATTTTCAAAAAGTTTGAACCAATATTTTTGGATCTATTCCAAAACCCTTATGAAGAAATTTCTAAACCTCAGCGAAGCAGGAAGCAGAGGTATTTTTGATTCTTTCACGTGACTTTTCCCCTGGGAAGGGCTATACCTAGTGTAAACTTATGAAAAATAAGGTCATTGTGTTTTAAAAAGTTACCTAAAGTTCCAAAGTGATAGGACCTCTTTGTGGCCTTGATTCCACAATGCAGCGAGTAGAGGAGCATCTCGAATCTGGATGGGGTATGGTCTGTGTCAACAGAGCTTTGCATCTGGCAGCTGGTTACGCAGCTGGCTGTCAGGCGCAGAAGCTGTCCTGCTGTGAGAGTGGCCGTGCGTGCTGGGGAGAGGTGTGGTGCGGTGACACCTCAGAGGTGTAGCAGCAGTAACTTAAGTAGCACAGGGGTGTTTTGTTGTGGCAAAGTACTGGCCAAGGAACTGGTATCGTGACATGATCCCTCCTGAGGCTGCTCCGTCTGCAGCGACCTCGGCGTTACTGGGTGTTTCAGGGCATTGCTAGATGAGTGGTGACACTCACACGGGAGAACGTTACAGCTGATGTCCTCCTCTTTATGGCAGAATTAGTAACTGGTAGTGTCATCTTCTAGATGCACGCAGAACTTCTACCTTAATTAAAGGAGCTTGTCCGTATTCCCTGACAACTCTGTGGCCATGTCTCTGACAGCTTGGTAGCGAGAATGTGACCCTAATGGTGAGGGAGCTGGGCTGGGCTTGTGTGAGGGGCTTTTGCCAGCTTGCATGTGTCCTCTGGCTGTGATGGGGATAAATGTTTGGATAAAGCGCTCCAGCATAGCTCCCCACCTGTGACTAGAAAGGATCCTTCCACTCCTCATGCATGGCAGTAGCTTTGTGGGCATCACTGTGCACTGGGGGAAACTCTGGGGGGGTGTTCTGTCAGTGTTCCTTCATGGGAGCTGCGTTCATCAGCGTAAGTGCAGCTTCGGCTTCCCTGTGGGCTCTCTTGAGTACTGCCTATGGATTTGGATCCTCTCCACTCCAAACACGCTTCAGCGGGTGAGCTGTCTTACAAGGCCTAGCTGCATACTTTGGAGACATGATGGATGCTTGAATACAATGTTCAGATAAAAAGGTCACTGGAATTTGTGTAGCTCTTGGCATCCCAGCACCAGAGCTGCGGGAGCATCTCAGATGTGGCAGCACCAAAACGGCGTGGTCAGGGTCACGGGGCAAAGGTGGCTCAGGAAAGGGTTGGGAGGTCGGGGATGCTGCACACAACGCTCCACAGAGTGAGGCAGGCTCTGACTGTTACTGTGGGCAAAGAAACGGGATGAAATTCTTACTGCAAAGAAAGCTTCAGCTTCCCAGACCCAAACCCTGAGTTCTTCCCCTTTTCCTCATGGACAGGCGGGTGCCATGCGGTGTGAAGGATCTCTTCAACTTCTGCTGGACTCTCTTTGTGTACACGAAGGGTAGGCTTCCTCTCGTTAGCTGCATGGTTTGTATGCAGTCTGAGTCTCTTGTGTTGCTTGACATGACCTGCTGTCTCTTTAAGGTAATTTCCGTATGATTGGAGATGATTTAGTAAATTCCTATCATTTGCTTCTGTGCTGCTTGGACCTGATTTTTACGAATGCCCTTTTGTGTCAAAATAGAAGAGATTTGCTGAATCCATCGTTTAAAGGTAATGTGGGAATGGATTCTTTAAAATCAAATATCCTTTGTTCTCTTGTTTCTTTTGAAATGAAGTTGAAGGTCGGTTTGTCTCTTTTTCTCTCCCCCTTTCCCTCCTCCCCTCTCCTCCCTGTTCCCAGGCTTACCAGCAGAATTCCACATGCCAGAGATCAAAGCCTCTGAAGCTCCTCCTTGCATCATTGCCACGCTGTGTGAGCTGCATGATGGGCTGTTGGTAGAAGCAAAAGGAATAAAGGAACACTACTTTAAACCCTACATTTCAAAGCTGTTTGATAGGAAGGTAACTCTGACTGGTTCTAAAAATGTACAGCAGTGCTCACACGAGTGATCTCAGGACTGTTTAAATCCTGCGGGTTCTGCTAGGGGAAGGAGCTTGGGCTGGGTCAGGTTCTCATTGTAGGTGTGTTAGCAGGAGCAGAATTGACTCTCACAGCAGTATTGCTTCGAAGGAGTGAGTTTATCTGGAGCTTGGATAGAACTGGGCTTTGTCCTCATCTTTTTTTCTTGCTGATGGCATTGGAGTCCTTTGCTCTAGGCAAAAAAACATCCAGTTGTACCCCTAAAGCTCATTCCCTTTTTGGCTAAGACCATCGTGCCCTCGCGCTGTTAGAGTTGGAACAGTTTTGACTTCATTATGTAAGATCTTTTGTTTTCTATTCCTAGATCTTAAAAGGAGACTGTCTGCTGGATCTCTGCAATTTTACAGAAAATAAGTAAGTGGCAGCTTATGTTCTTAACCGTGGGGCTTGGTGTCATCTCTGAACCAGAGGCTTTCAAATGCCAAATCTTGGTTTTTCCTTTTCCTCTGTTTTACCATAGCCAGGGCTGACATGCTGTTTTATTGGAGATGTGTCCAACGTCAGGGGGGCAGCTGCAGAGTTTCTTCCTTACTGCCAAGTTTTATGGTTTTTGCCCTTATTTTGTGGCACCTGTAACCTCTGAGTGATGTAGTGCAAATCAGAGCCTGGGCTCTGCAGCTCCCAGCTGTGCTTCTGTGCACCCCTCAGGTGTCGCACCCCACCCGGGTCGGGAAGGCTTTCAGTTCGTTTATCGGTCTCCAATCTGAGCACAGCAGAAGTACTCAAAAGAAGCAGCAATTGCAAAACCACAAGAGAGAGGTGGAGTGTTTCTGTGGGGAGCCAGTGTTGTCATTTCAGACACTTAAAATTCACTTCTGAAAGCGAGTTGAAGTGTGGAGTTTGAACAGCAGCTGCTTTGTTCTAGATCCCTTCTGGAGGGTTTTTTTTTCCCTTTCCCAAAATGACCTAATAATTGAGTTTGGCAAGGTGTGTTTTGCACTTGTTTGCTTTGTCTCAGAATTCTCAGTGTTGAGAATATGCAAATTTCAATCCAAAACACTCTTGCTGTGCTCCATGTGAAGCGGTTAACTTCCCTTAGCATTCTTGCCTAAAAACTCTTGGTATTTCTTCAGTAATACAGTCATGTGGAATGACCCAGCAGTACCTGTTGTTTGTAAGCAGCTTGACCTGTAAAGGAGACTCAGGAGCCTCTCGTTCTTTGCCCAAACTTTTCATGGACCTTTGCTTTGTCTAAAACACTGGGGAATGTTACCTGTGATACAGCCAGCTTTCCTGTGGGATGGTGGCATCGCTTGCATCGTGACTGTTGATGTGTGTGTTTCAGTGGCAGCTTGAACTGCTGAGGCACTTTGCAGCCCAAAGAGATTTCATGTGGGGTTTGTGTCTTGTGAACAGTGTGCAGGCAGGATTTATTGGTGTGAGCTGGCTCTGAGCTGTACCCAGAAGTTTCGTTCTGCTCCCCAAGTAGAAGTTTAAACCTTTCCAACCTTTGTGGGCTGAAGCGTGGCTCCTTTACAGCTTGGATCAGCTGGAGTGAAGGAGATGAGGGGTTGGTTTGGTATCCTGTGTCAGTGCTGGCTTTCAGAAATGGGATCCGTGCAGCTCTGACATTTCCTGTCCTTGGAACCGTTAGGAAAACTGGGCTACAAAGTGGCCAGAGCAGGAATGAAATGAAGCTGGTTTAACCAACTACTGTTGATGTACTTAGTGTATAGAAAGATTTAACCCCTGAGCAGTGGAGTGCTTCCAAACTCCCAACTGCATGGAAGGAAAGGTTTTCCTCTTCTTGCTGAGAGCCTCATAGTAACGTAGGAGGAAGAGCAGTCCCTGCAGTGGGCCTTAAGGGAGCAGGGGCAGTTGTAGGTTCGGAGCAAGGCAGGGATGGCTGCAGACAGGTTCCCCAGGGAGTGAAGTTCTGTTCACAGGCAGTGCTGCTGCCGAAAGCGTTGAATGCTTTAAGCGCCTGTTGGCTTCGGTCCCGCACCTTCACTCACACTGTGTTGGCTTTTCAGCAGCTAAACCTTTGGTATAAAACCTGGGCTTCTCTTTCAGCAAAGCACTGAATAAGGAGTATGAAGAGTACGTTCTGACAGTGGGTGACTTCGACGAGCGAGTCTTCCTAGGAGCTGATGCTGAAGAAGAAATCGGCACGCCTCGGAAGTTCCCTGCGGACGTGCCGGTGGGGAAGACGGCAGCGAGAGCTCACGTGGAGTGTCACCTGCAGCAGCACTTTGAAAAGGTGATTCATTCAGTAGCCAGGAGTTGGACACAATGATCATTATGGTCCCTTCCAACTCAGAATGCTCTATGATTTTATGACTGGTTGATTTAACACAGTGACCTCACTTCAAGTACTCCTTCAAGCTATTGTACACTACTTGAAACGCTGAGGTGACTTCTTGAAGTTCTTCCTGAGAGAAAGGAGATGAATTCCACTTGCTGGCTGCAGTGGATGCCATCTTGCTAAGGAGAAATGGCAATGTCGCTTCCTCCTTGGAACAGGATGAGAGCTCTTTCATGTCTGTAGTCTGGTTTTGTCCAAGAAAAGTCAGTAATTAGTTAAGACTTGAATGCATAGGTGTTATGGTTTTGTTCAAACCTCATTTATACCCCATAAGAATACCTTTTACACTGGATTAATTCGTTTTCCCTGTATTTCCTTTGTAGGACAGGGAAAGTCAGCTTGTGTACTCTTCTATGGAAAACAACACTCAAGACATAAACCCCACCAGATTCTCACTGTTACAAAAAGTAGCCTAGAAACAGAGTTGTTGTTTCACTGTGTTCAAAAATGTAAACTGCATTTAATGAAGTTGGTGTGTGGGAATTAATCTAATAAGTTAGATTACTTTCTAAACTTGGATAAGGGGAAAAGACAGAGCTGGCTGTGTGGAAGAACCACACACTGTTGGATTTCCATGTCAATTAGAACATAAGAATACTGCATGAGTGATGCCAGTGCTGCTGTAAATGAATCGAACGTCGTGGCTTTTTCTCTCTAATACTCGTGTGCTTTGTATCCAGGCAAATTAAAGACAGGTTTGGAATGAGTTTCTCAATTTTGAACATGAGTTCCTGTAGTATAAGAATGACCTCGTCACTATTTACCTAAGCTGACTGCAGGCTTACCCCTTATTTGCCTTGTATCTTCAAAGTGTAGTCTGTTCTAATAATTCCAACCCAAATCCTTGATTGCATCCCTTCCAGAAAGCAGGCTACATATAGGTAAGTGTGGCTGACACAGCTCCATCCACTTAGTGTGACATCATTCTTTGGATGTGGGGAGGCTCTGGAGCAGGACAGCACTTTCACAGAGTGTTTCCCTGTCACCCTCTCCTAGGCAGCTCTGCCACACACTACTTGTGTCACCCAACCAATGTAGCCAGGGACTCTGAGTGGAACCAGATGCCTTCTCTGTCTTGCCCTGTGTTTTTCAATGTTCAAGTGAGCTTAGAAATTTGCAGGCATTAAGGTTTAAAGCCTCACTTTCCTGTATTTTACTTTAAACAAACTCCTTGAGTTAACTGTAGTCTGCCTGAAGGTTTGTTACATTTTGTGTTTCTGGAGTCCTGGAAAAGGTGAACTCCCAGCCAGCCTGCTCTGGGCTCAGGGGTGCGACGGCAGCCTGCGGGTACCGCACGTTGAGATCTTGGGAGCGACTGAGCAGGAATTGCTCATTTTAAAGGGGTTGGAACAGTTCTGTTGCCTGATTGTATTTGTTCTTTTTCTCTGCCTGACAGCAAAGGTCATTCGCCCCCTCGACGCCGCTGACGGGCAGACGGTACCTGCGGGAGAAGGAAGCTGTCATCACTCCTGTTGCTTCGGCGACGCAGAGCGTGAGCCGGCTGCAGAACATCGTGGCTGGGCTGAAGAACGCACCGAGCGAGCAGCTTGTCATGATCTTTGAGTGAGTCCATCTGCTGCCCCTGCTCCCATCCAGCCTGGGTCTCACCTTTGCACACTTGCCACTGTGTCCGTGCTCACATTCGACTTTGGTGCAGGATATTTTTGTCTGTGGCTCTGTATCATTCCCTAGTTGAAAGATCTGTTTTCTAGATTATGTCCTCCTGGAAGAGGATAGCTGAACATACTCCCACCTCAGCCCCACTCCCAACTTCTCACCACTGTGGTATTGATGCAGCTTCAGTTTTAGTTCATAGAATCATAGAATGGTCAGGGTTGGAAGGGACCCCAAGGATCATAGAGCTCCAACCCCCTGCCACAGGCAGGGCCACCAAACTCCAGGCCTGGANCCTAATATCTAATCTAACCCTTCCTTCCTTTAGCTTTAATCCATCCCCCTTGTCCTACCATTGTCTACCCTTCTAAAAGGTTAATTCCCCTCCTGTTCCTGTGCTCCCTTCAGGGACTGGCAGGCTGCAATGAGGTCCCCCCACAGCCTTCTCTTCTCCAGGCTGAACAAGCCCAGCTCCCTCAGCCTCTCTCCGTAGGGCAGCTGCTCCAGCCCTCTGAGCATCTCCATGGCTCCTCTGAACCCTCTCCAACAGTCCCACATCTTCCTTGCATTGGAGCCCCAGCTCTGGACACAGGACTCCAGCTGGGGCCTCAGGAGGGCAGAGCAGAGAGGGACAATCCCCTCCCTGTCCCTGCTGCCACCCCTCTGCTGATGGAGCCCAGGATCCCATTGGCCTTGCGAGCTGCCAGAGCCACTGCTGGCTCATCTTAAGTTTCTCATCCACCAGAATCCCCAGGTCCTGCTCAGCAGGGCTGCTCTCCAGGAGCTCCTCTCCCAGTCTGTATCTATGTCTAGGATTCCTCTGGCCCAAGTGCAACGCCTGACACTTAGCAGTGTTGAACCTCATTAGGTTCACCCAGGCCCACCTTTCCAGCCTGTCAAGATCCCTCTGCTAGCATAGCTGTTTGCCTGAAGGCCAATGTGTGTTTGAACTTTAAACAAGTATGGCTCAGTGCCTGAGACAAGGAAATGGTAACAGGTGACTATTCAACACAGCCCCAGTCTTTGGGGATCACCGTTAGAGTCCCAGTTGTATAATTCAGCCTGTATTTTTGGCTCCTAGACATGTGACTGCATGATGGCAGTAGTGAAACACACGTGAACATGTTGGTGCATAAGCAGATGAATATAAACAGAGTAGTTTATTGGTAACAGGTGGGCTGGTGTTGCTTCCTAGCTCCTGGAAAGTATAAGGCAGTGGTAACTGCCTGTAGCACTATTGGGTGTTTGCAAACACCTGTGCATATGTAGAGCTTGCTGAGTTACAGTGTGAGGCCCCCAGATACTGCTGCTTAATCAGAATGAACAAGCAGTGCTGACATTTTTGAAGTGCAAAAGTAACATTGGTTTGTTGGCTTGTTGTTTTTTGTGGTCTCCTGGATGCGTTTGCCTGTTGTAGCTTCCTTCCTACTACCTTGCTCCTAGAATCACAGAATCACAGTGGTTGGAAGGGACCTCGAGAGCTCATCGGGTCCAACCCCCCTGCCAAAGCAGCTCCCCAGCTCCTATTGCACAGATAGGCGTCCAGATGAGACTTGAATATCTCCAGAGAAGGAGACTCCACCACCTCCCTGGGCAGCCTATTCCAGTGCTCTGTCACCCTCACTGTGAAAAAGTTCTTCTGCATCTTTTGCACATACACTTTTCTCCTGAGTGTGCTGCTGTAGCTCTGGTTTCCTCCTGCATTTGCTCCAAACCTACGTAGCCTCTCCTACCTGCTAGGAAAGAACAAAGGAACCGATATTTCTGTATGGTTTCTGTTTCCCTCTGTTCTCAGTGAACCAGGTTATTGCCTGATAAGAAAAGCTCAGTATAACTGGCATGTCTTTTTATTTGGGGGAGGTGGGGGTTGAAACTGGGCATTTATTTATACAAGCCAGGCTTTCTCTGTCTTCTGCTTCAGGTCTTGTGCACGCAGCCCCATGGAAAGTGTAACAAGCAGAGTGAAAGAAATAGGTGAGACGTTCTGTCGCAGCTACACCCAGTCAACAGCTGAACAGCCAGGATCTCACATAGGTATGGACACGCAATGCATGGGATGGCTCAGAGTCTTAAACCAGGGCCAATGAGATGCCTGTGTATGCTCTTGTCTAAGTATATTATACACTGTATCTGTTTTGTCTGAGACAGGGGAGCTGGTTTTGACCCAGAATGTAACCAAATGGAACACTGTTGCTGTCAAACAGAACGCTGTAAAGAATAAACCTTTATTACAGAGTAAACCCGAGATTGCAGTCCAGGTGGGATAACCAAGAGAGCATCGAAACGATGCTTGTGTTGTTCTTAGATTTTAAGCTTAAAGGAAAGGGGATACAGATAGGAAAATGACTATTGCAACTGTCTGTGAAATGACATCACCAGAAGTGTTAAAATACGTAGTCCTCTGAAACCTTTCTAGAATTTGGTGCTGTTCCTGTGGCTAGTGGCTTTCTGAACGGTATTTGTTTGCAAAGTCTGTACATCCCCACCTGCACTGACCAAATTGGTCTTAAGAACATTTGTGCAAAGGGTATTGGGCTTCACCCCTGTTGTTTTCAAATTTCAGATTTTGCTGTAAACAGACTAAAGCTGGCAGAGATCCTGTACTATAAAATCTTGGAGACTATAATGGTGCAAGAAATGCGAAGGCTGCACGGGAAGGATCTGACTGTAAGTAGAGACCTGGCAGAAGAGGGGAGCAGTCCCTGTAGCCTTCTCTGGAGGGCTGTCTTCAGACAGTTCTTGAATGGTGCAGTCTGTGCATGTTTTTAATATTATAAAAGGGAAAATATATGGCAGGTCTCCAACTATGATGTCTACTGCTATTAATAATGATCTCATTCTGGCATAACTCTGTGTGTGGCCATCTCATGTGTGTGGCCTTCTAGAATCACAACTTCAGGGACAGATAACTTTTATTCTCTAATTAACAGTGTTAATATTTGATGTTAGACAGTGCATGTGCTCTGCTGTTGTGATTCCCAGTAAGGAGGCCAACTCGTTTGGCCATCGTATGGAAAACGAGCTGGCTTTGGTGCTGTTGGTCTGCTTCCAGTCTTTACCATGCGAAACTTGGTGTAGGAAGAGGAGAGTGTGGAAGGTAGAGAAGAGCAGTGGCGCTTCTCTCCAGCAGTAAGCTGGGTAGTGTCAGTGGCACGACATTCCCCTGCCCTTTCCCAGGCCTGGGCTGAGGGCTGTTCTGTCCCCTCTGCAGGCTCTCTTGGAACAAGACGTCTTTCACCGCTCGCTGATGGCGTGCTGCCTGGAGATCGTGCTCTTCGCCTACAGCTCGCCGCGCACCTTCCCCTGGATCATCGACGCTCTCGACCTCCGGCCCTTCTATTTCTATAAGGTGAGGAGAGGCCACCTGGGGCTGGGGCTGGGTTACAAGTGCCACAGGACAGGATTGACAGTCTTGGAGGATGATGCTCTTCCTTCATAGGCAATCAAGCAGGAGCAGGACTGATGTCAATGTGCAGCATGCCTGCTCCAGTTCTGGCTGTCCTGACCTATGTTTCCTGTGCATTCAAGCATATATTTTGATGATAGTTGTTTTTATTACTGTGAGCCATAGTTCATTGGTGATAAAATAGCAATAATATTCTTTGTTGCTTTTGGCTACTGCTACTTGTCACAGGCTTGCTTTAAGTTATATTTTCTTCTCAGTTACGCTCTATATAACAGAGAATGCCCAGGAAAAGAGATTTTTATATTCTACTTTTTCTTCCTTTTTTTTTAACCTCATCCCCCACCTCCAGTGTCATTTTTGTTCTTTGTCTTGCTTCATCCTTTTATCATCTAACCCTGTCCTCCCCAGTTTGCCTAGATACCTAACAGCTTTCTGGCCTGGATAAATCAGAAATAGTTTTGTTTAGAGCATAACAACCAAAAAATTGAAGTCTTTAGGAAAGCTGGTTTATGTTCCATTCTTCCTCCTTCAGTCCCCAGGCACAGGGCAGTAGCAGAACAGTAACAGCCTGTCAGTGCTGCTGTGGCTACTGGTAGTGTCCATCAATACCAGTTGCACTGGTGCAGGTCCAACTGTGTGACACAGATAGATGTTTCACACAAAGTCTGTTTGCTATTCAGTGAACGTTCTTGCAGCAGTCTGTCTTGGAAAAAAAATACCTGTCACAAAGGCATCACATAAAAGACACAGTATTTATTATTCCACTTAGCCATTTGTAACCTTGCTCTTTGGGTACTTAACTTCTGAAGCAAGCACAGCAATAAGTGCTCCAGGGAGGTTTTATGGGATTTTCATCCTGGAGCTTTAGAAAAACAGGCTGCATGTTCCTCTGTCAGGAATAACATACATAAAGTGGATCTTTAATTTGAGCACAGGTGTGGGGTTTGATATTTCAAGGGCCCTTTCAGCTATCTCAGCCCTGATTGGTATGTGTTAATGGTTCTAACTTCCTCTTAAACGACATTTTAGAACAGTGGCCTTTTTGTTACAGGCCACTTTTTTGAAAGGAAGGAAAGCTTAAAAACACTGGGGTTCTTCATACCCAGCCCAAGCAGACATACCTGTTTACATCATCTTAGGCATGCCGCACGTGCTGGATGAGCACTGTGTGTGGTTAGTGCTTTGTCTGTCTCAGGGCCTTAAAAATACCCTGGGAGTGTGGGGTGTTCTGCATTGATGGGACGTCTGCTGTCCCTTCCCAACTCATGGCTTGTCTTTGGGGAAGGGAAGGTTAAGACCCAGGGCAGAGACTGGATTGTTCTACACTGAGGTTTCAAACAGCATCCTGAAATGAATGATTTCTTAGTGTTAAGCCTGAGTGATGGGACTTGGCTTTTGCATGTGTGTGTCTCGTTACCCGTAGGTAATAGAAGTTCTGATTCGGTCTGAGGAGGGACTTTCCAGGGACATGGTGAAGCACCTCAACAGCATCGAGGAACAAATCCTGGAGAGTCTGGCCTGGACGCGGGACTCGGCGCTCTGGAATGCCCTCCAGGCCTCAGACAACAAGGTCCCAACCTGTGAAGAAGTATGTTACCCATTTTCCTTTATTAGGAAATTCACATTCTTTTCCTTACTGTTTTATACAGAAAACTGTTCAGATGAGACAGTGCTGTAGCAAAACTTCTATTAATTGATGGGCCCAAAGAAGGGAAATGTATTTGTTATTGTACACTGATGTTTCTTATTTCTCAGGTAATATTTCCCAGTAATTTTGAAGCAAGTAATGGAGGAAGTGGGCTTGGACACTTGCCTATGATGCCAATATCTCCTATAATTCATCCTCGAGTAAAAGAGGTTCGGACAGATCTTGGTGGGAGTTTAAGACGGGGTACGTTCGAGGTTTCTGACGTGATTCCAATGTGTGAGTGTGGGGAGGGGGGTTTAGACATTATAATTGCAAAAAGCAACCTTGAGTGTGAATGAGGTGTTTGGAATTGTGGGGTTTGGATCGAGGGAAGGTCAAGATGCAGCTGGTGAAACCATTGCTGTGTCTTACTGGCAGCAGATGGTGGTGCAGTTTCTCTTCTGAACTGGAGCAGGTTTTGCTGCAAGGGTTGTTCTTGGGTGAGTTGTCATCCGATGGCTTTTTGTGTGGCAGATTGCATTGCAAGCCTGGCTCTTGGTTTTTAAACATTCATTAGGAAAGAGATGGGGGAAAGCAACGTGGAGATGGTCTCGTATATGGGTAGGGCTGTGTGACTCTTTACCTTGTATAGGGGGATCTGGTACCAAACACTCCTCTGAACTTCAGGTGAAAAATGGTGCTGTGTCCTGCAGTCATACACTTGGAGCAGGTGTTTGAAAGCAGCAGAAAAGCCTGAGAGGAGCCAGGGGCGGGTGAGGGTGGAGGCATCCGGCTGGCTTAGGTCAGAGAGTAAAAGCCAGACCACACAAAAGCCAGTGTATCCAGGGCCTGTGGTCTGAGTTCCTCCTGAGGAATGTTTCCTGGGTGGGTGGCAGAGCCCTGGGACAGGCTGCCCAGAGAGGCTGGGGAGTCTCCATTGAAGGGGACACATGGTAAATATTAGCACAAGGTTCCGCCTCAAGGAGCGCAGTGTTAGCTACATGGGTGTGTTGTGATCCCTCAGGAGGAGCAACTTACCTCTGAGAAGGGAGTGATGAAGGGGAAGAGGGAGAAAGGAGAACAGGAGGGCCCCAGGTCTGCAGAACCAGCTTTGTTAGCGAGACAGAAGCTGAAGCTCACCAAAAGAACCTGTACTGAGAGAAAATTGAAGCCCACCACAATGTGCATGTGGGAGTGGGTCATAATGGGTTCTCATAATGGAAAACCTAACCATTTCTTGGAAACCCTATGAATATGAGTATGCATATGCATCTTGTATACAAGCTGTGTAACTGAGCCTCTGTGGAGCACACACTGGGAGGAGCGATGGCCTGTGCCCAGCGCTGCAACAAAGGATCCCTGCTCCACAGTCACCAGGGCTGCTGAGCTTTGATTGCGGCTTTTCACGGCGTCACCATCTCTGGAGACATTCCAACCCTGTGATCCTGGGCGCTGTCCTGTGCAGCCTGCTCAAGGGACCCTGCTCTGGCAGGGGTGGGACTGGGTGATCTCCTGAGGGCCCTGCCAACCCCAATTGCTCTGTGATTCTGTGAATCTGTTCAGAGGTACTTGCACATGCAGGTATTGCTGATCTCAGCAGCCTGGAGTCAGTACCTGTATCTTGTGTGTTCCTCAGTCTCTGCAGGCTAGCTTGGCTACTGGGATGAGCCCAACTAAAAGGAGACAGATTGTAGGTCTTGTTCGTATCACTTAGGAGCTGTGAACTGTGAGATTAGTTCTTAACTAGAAGGGATTTCTTGTACTTAGGTGAGCCTTTCCCCTCTTGTGGAGAAGCCTATTAAGCTGCTCCTCCTAAGGCAGGTTCTTTTCTCTTTTGCATCCCAGACATGCAGCCCTTGTCACCGATCTCTGTTCACGAGCGCTACAGCTCTCCTACAGCTGGAAGTGCCAAGAGAAGGCTCTTTGGAGATGACAGCCCTAAAGAAATGCAGGTGGAAAAAATTTTGACAGAAGGAACTAAGTTAACAATTGCTCCAGCTGCTGAAAATGCCTCAGTTTCTCCTGGCCAGACTGTACTGACCATGACAACTGCTGCAATACCAGGAAAAACAGGACAGAAGGTTACCATCCCACTGCATGGTATGAATTCATCCCAGTTTCCTTCTTTACTGGATGTTTTGCTTGTTCTTAAGATGTACTTAGACTGACCATCCATCTTGAACACGTATTGCTTTCTCTTTTTATAAGAAAATGTATCACTTTATCAAAAAAACCCAAGAAAACCTATCTTTATACTGACATCTCCCTCTGTGGAGACGCCTGGTACCTGAAAAGCCTCCCAAGGTTGTTCCTTGTGAACAAAGTCATGGTGTTCTTGCTTCTTGCAGTGACACCTCACACAGGTCCAGTGATGCTTTGGATCTCAGCTCCAGTAACCATTTGCTACCGTTTGTCTTCCCTTTGGCCTGTTAGAGTCTTAAAGGCTCTGGGGCTCCTGGACAGGGGCCGGGTACGGACGCTAGCAAACTAGAGGGAGCTTTGTGTTGTGCTGCAGTGATGCTTTGAGTGTTTCTGAAAATGATACATGAGAAATTAAGCCTTGCAGCCCTTTTAATTTAAAAACTGAGTCTCTAGAGAGGTTAAAATGAAAAATCTCTACTTTTCATGTTTAAGGAGATTTTTCAGCAAAAGAATCAGACTAAGGAGGGGAGTAATGAGGACTCTAAATGGTGTGCTGTCAGGCTTGCAGAATAATGAGAAGAACCCCCAAGGTGGCCCACCAGCCCCAGAAGAGTGGGACACTGACTGCAGAAACAATGATTTCTTGTGACCTTTGTGCTTTCAGATACTTGTAGAGCTGATGGCTGCATCCATGGGCTTCCTGTGAGCCTTACCAGGCCTGTGATTTGTAATCACTTCAGAAGACTCTGAGGGCCAAGGAGTCTGTAGTGTAGAGTACAGAAGGATGAGATGTCTCTAGTGTGAAATGTGTGTGAATTAATGTGATTTGTCACTTGACTGAGCACGTGGGTTGTTTCTGGCTGTGTGTGTCCTCTCCAGGTGTCGCGAATGAACTGGGTGGGATCACGCTGATACCCATGGCGATGAATTTAGGTCAGCCCTGTAAAGTGGAGGCTCAGGCTCCCTGCCACCCTCAGGTGAACCAAGCACAAGAGGTGCTTCTCTCCTCAGCAAGCAAGCCAAAGAGAACGGGATCCTTGGCACTGTTTTACAGAAAGGTAAATGTGTTTCTTAGGAAGTCAGGTGTAACTGCTGTGCTGCAGCGCTGGATCTCACCTCCTTGTGCAGTTCTGGCTGCCTTTCAGTCTTCATGTTCCATTCCTTTGGTGGGAGCACAGAGCTGGGAGGGGAAGGGAAAAAAATGCCAAGTGTTGCAGAGTCCAGTTTCCCCCCTTCCTCTCCCCATGAGAGGTTTCATGGGTGTTTTCTTTTAACTGGCAGCTTCTCTAAAGAACTCCCCAAGAAATATCAGGAGTTTGAATTTCTCCTTGCTTTTTACTGCCTCCCACATTCACAAAGATTAGACATACCAGAAATGAGATGATTCTCCTGTGTCTTGCTCATTCCAAGCCGTACTGGTTTGGATCCTGCATCTGGAGATTCTCATTTGCATTTTTCTGAGATCTGCCCAGTTGTGCTGGTCTTGCTGGTGTGGGGCCTCAGAAAGCAGAGATGAATAACACACTGAGAGTTTCTAGAATGAAGGAAGAAACTTCAATGAAGGGGTAAGTTAAGGGGTAAGTTAAGAACTGAGTGTGCTTCACAGAAATTTCCCATTTCTACTTGTTTCTAGTTGCTCTCATTTCCAGTGGGGATCTCTGGAGGAGGCAGGGGTAACTTGACTAAATGCCTGCAGAGAACATAAGCCTAAATTAATCTCTAAAATATTAAAAGTTGGGTGTGGTTTTTTTACTGTTACTTTCCTACTGGAGAACATGTTTTGAGACGTTTTCTCCTCTTAAGGAATCTGTATTGTAAACCTAGAGAATTCTGCAGTCTGAGGTAAATCTTAATCTGGACATGAGCCACCAATGTGCATCTGCAGCCCAGCCAGCCAGCCCCATCCTGGGCTGCATCCCCAGGAGTGTGTCCAGGATAGAGAGAGGGGATTCTCCCCTCTGCTCTGCTCAGGGGAGACCCCACCTGTAATACTGCATCCAGCTCTGGACCCCTCAGCACAAGAAGGATATGGACCTGTTGGAGGGGGTCCAGAGGAGGCCATGAGGATGATCCAAGGGCTGGAGCAGCTCTCCTGTGAAGCCAGGCTGAGAGGGTTGGTCTGGTTCAGCCTGGAGAAGAGAAGGCTCAGGGGACCTTGTATCATCCTTCCAGCCCCTGGAAGGTGCCTGTAGGAAGCTGGGGCAGCACTGTTCCCAAGGGCAGGGAGCGACAGGACGAGGGGTGATGGTTTAAACTAGAAAAGGGGAGATTTAGGTTGGGCATTAGGAAGAAGTTCTTCCTTCTGAGGGTGGTGGATCACTGACACAGGGTGCCCCAGAGAGCTGGTGGAGGCCCCATCCCTGGAGACATGCAAGGTCAAGCTGGATGAGGCTCTGAGCAACCTGATCTAGTGAAGATGTCCCTGCTCACTGCAGGGTGGGACTAGATGGGCTTTAAAGGTCTCTTCCAGCCTAACATGTTCTATGATAAATACAAAGACTAATTCGTGGCCACATCCTGTGTCTGAGCTGTTGGTTCTTCCATTGTGATAGTGACAGTCTGTGTCTCTGTAGTGCATTAAGGAGAGACTGATCAGCCAGCTGCCAGGGGAGTGCTCAGACTGTTCTGGAAACTTCCCTCTTGGCTGGGGAATACTTCAGTCATGTGTTTGACAAACCATGTGGTAGGCAACATACTCCTCCTCTTAGTTATGAAGAACTAAAATTTTCACTTAAATTTGTCTTTAAATTTTGACCTATTAATGTGATCAATTTATAAACCAGATTTGTAATTAAAAAGAAAAGTCATCATCTTGCTAATCTGAGATTGATTGTATCTGATCACAGTTACAGTAGGTCCCTTCTTTGTGTTGTTGGAAGTGTTCCATTACACAGGGAGTGATGCACTGGAGATACTCCAGTCAGAATGTTTTGAGCTGGATTCCCTATCATAGAATCCCAGCCTGGTCGGGGTTGGAAGGGACCCCAAGGATCACAGAGCTCCAACCCCCTGCCACAGGCAGGGCCACCAACCTCCAGGCCTGGAGCTACACAAGGTTGCCCAGGGCCCATCCAACCTGGCCTGGAACACCCCCAGGGATGGGGCACCCACCCCCTCTCTGGGCAGCCTGTTCCAGCCCCTCACCACTCTCTCTGCAAAGAACTTCCCCCTAATATCCAATCTAAACCTTCCCTCCTTCAGCTTTAATCCATTCCCCCTATAAGCAGTAGAGATCCCACATCTGAAGGGAGCTGACCCCTCAGTTGTTGAAGACATTGTCTTGGGCAGAAGGGGGCATATTTTTCAGAAAGGAATGACTCAGGTATAGAACAGCTCTTCTTTTGAGGACTTTATTTCCTGGGTTAAGCTCATTTGGCTTGACTCTGTGGTGCCTTTCCCTCCAGGTTTACCACCTGGCGAGCGTGCGCCTGCGTGATCTCTGCTTGAAGCTGGACGTTTCCAGTGACTTGCGCAGGAAGATCTGGACCTGCTTCGAGTTCACCCTGGTTCACTGTGCTGATCTAATGAAGGACAGGCATTTGGACCAGCTCCTCCTCTGTGCCTTTTATATCATGGCAAAGGTAGCGTGTGGCTCTAAGAACTTCAGGGAATTTGATGTCAGTTGTTTTCACAGTTTGTTGCTTTATTAAATGTCATATTCCTGGAGGGAAGGGAAAAGTCCTGCCAAGGAATGGATGAAGTCCCAGTACTTCTTTTCTATGTTTTGCATAATCTTAAAGTTCCCATCAACCAGCCAGTTGGTTAAAAGAGGAATTTCCTTCTCCTCCTGAGTGTGTTCACAACAAGCACTGGTCAGCACAGGCAGAGCAGCGTGTGGTTTCGCTGCCCCTTGGTTGTGTTCTCTGCCCTGTTTGTCACCCACGGTCTGTGGGCTCTGAACTAACAGCACCTTTCTAGTTACAGAATTGTGCAGGTAGGAAATCTGCAGGAGCTCACAGCTGGGTGTGTGGAAGGAAAGCTTCTGTTTAAAAAAATCCCTCTAAGCTTTTGGAGGTTCAGGCTGAGGCACTGAGCTGCCCGTTACCCAAACTTCTGCAGTCCTCACCCAATCTGCCAGCCTTGAGCTCAGCTCTTACTGAGTTGGGTTATGAAGCTGGAATATTGGCTTGACTCAAACGTGAGGCCTGATGGTTACAGTGGCCACAAGCTCTGGGTCAGGCAAACCCATTGACTAGTCAGTGCTGTTTTACCACATGGTCTGAGAGTAGTTTTTTTCTGATCATCTCCTGGGTGTTTCTCTGGTGCAGTGTGAGACCTGATGCTGCAGCCAGAGACTCTGATATGTTCTGTCCTGGCTGTTGCTCATCTGCTATTAAAATGACAATGCATGTGGGTGGAAAACAGGGTCCTCTAACAAATGATGTGTTTTGAAGTACAGAAGGGAGGGAAATGGCAGGTCTGCAGATACCTGCCTGGCCTTTTGCTCTGGATCTCCTCACTTTCTGTTCAGAAGCATTAAAGGAAACAGTTTTCAAATTTACAAATACATTTTTGAGCTAATAATATTTCCCTTTAATTTTTAGTGTCACTACAAGAAAAGTCAGAAAAGGACTAATTCCTGACCATCACAAGCAACAAAAGTCTTTAGTGGCTAAGGAACAGGGAGTGTCTGAGCAAGAAAAAGGCTCAGCATTTCATATTCTCATCACTAGAACTAAGATTTAAAACAAAATATTCACGGTATCCACACAGAACAGCTGTGTAGAGGGAAGCTGATTGAACAGGCTGGACCTCAGCAGCCAGACCTTGCTGCTTGCACTTGGTCTTCAGTAGCTTTTTCTTTTCCAGGTAACCAAAGAGGAGAGAACTTTTCAGGAGATAATGAAAAGTTACAGGAATCAGCCACAAGCAAACAGCCATGTGAGTAGATGGCGCTGCCTTTCCTTCTTACACAGCTCAGAGCTGGCTCTTCCAGTGCTTGTGCTGGAGAGGGAGAAGTCAGCTCCTCTTCAGGGTTATATTAATTCAGATGGATTTCATCTAGTCTTCTTTCTTCTTTTCCTTGACAAGAGTCTTTTCCCTGGTGTCCTGTAGGTTTATAGGAGTGTCTTGTTGAGAAATACTTCTGCCAACGGCCCCTTGGATGAAAACACAAAGCAAGATGTGGAGATGACAGAAGGTAGGTACAGCAGAGTCCTCTGCCCTTCCTAAAGATGTGCTTCTGGGCTCCGAAGGCTGAACTGTCAAGTAGTAAGAAATGAAGCAAGTTTTACAATTTTTTAAAATGTATTAAAAACCAAATGTATCATTGAAAAAGAAACTGTCATGCAGTAGCCCTCCTGTGTATCAGATAGGGAAAATTCTCTTCACTGTTGGGGGAAAACTCTTTTCCATTGGGAAAAAACATTTCTTTGTGTTCCCTTAAATTTGGTTGCTGGAGGTTGAAGTGTTTCCCCTGTGTGTCAGTGATCTGTAGTTCTTGGAGAGTGATGCCAGTCAAGAAAGATGAACAGCACCTGGAACATTATGACAGTTTTTTCTTACTATCACCTGTGCTCAGGGGCTGAGTAGGGAGAACTTGTTTCAGAAAATAAAAACTGTGACTCTAAGACTGCTGTCTCCTTACAGTCAGGCTTCTCTTATTATCAGATAGTTGATATTTTCTGTGCTCTGGGTTAGAGCAGCAAAGGGGCAGGAGTAGTGTGTGAGAAAAGCCTGGAAATCCTGCCATGCCCGTTTCTAGTGACGTGTCAGCTGAAATCCCCAGCCCTGTGTGAGGTCCTGAGCAGAGCAGATCTGCAGCCAGGGTGCTCACAGAAATTGAGAGGACTGTTGGGCTGGTAACTTCCTGCCCTGGGCAGATCCAGCTGTGCTGGCCCCAGTGTTAAAGCCATTTCTTAAATGCCTGTTGAGGATTCCGCTGGGGCCTGGGCAAGTGCTGCTCTCCTGTCAGTTCAGCACTCTCTCTAGCAGCTCTGCCCTCCTGGGATGTTGTGGAGCATCTGCAGTGGCACCAGGCTCTGCTGTTCTGTTGGACATGTCCTTGGTTACAAAGTTCTTCAGTTGCTTTTCCTGCCAAGAGTTCTTCAGTCAGTAGGCTGGTGTCTCCTTTGTCAAGTATTGTATCAACTCTTTCAACACCAGCTGACAGCAGAGCGTGTGCTTGTGTTGTGACACAGGCAGATGTGTCAGGGAGTCAGGCTGAAGCTCCCAGTGCTTGTCTCACAGCTCATGGACTGCAAGAGGCTCTATTCTGAGCTGCTGGTGTCGCTGGGCAGTAAATGGGACACAGAGTGACACAGAAGGCTGCATTTTGTGGTGTTCCAGCTTAATCAGGGAAGAGAGAATGAGAACAGAAATACTCTTGCTGTGTGGCTGCAGCTGTTCCCAGCTGTTCCATTCAGCTGCTCAGTGGTGGCTGGTGTCCTGCCAGCCAGCATGGGCTGGGGACAGAGCTGCTATTGGCCAGCTAATCACTAGAAACTGTCATAGGACCTAAAAGCTGGGAGTTGTCAGGCTGCTTAAAACTGAGTTTTGAGAGCAACAGAGGGCTTTGTACCACTCCCCAAAATAAGCCTGGGCAAAGGGGTCAGTGTGAGCCAGCAGTGTGCCTGGGTGGCCAGGAAGGCCAACAGCATCCTGGCTTGTGTCAGACACAGCATGGCCAGTAGGTCTGGGGAGGGGATTGTGCCCCTGTACTGGGCACTGGGGAGGCTGCACCTTGAGTGCTGGGTCCAGTTCTGGGCTCCTCACCATCAGAAGGACATGGAGGTCCTGGAGCGAGTCCAGAGAAGGGCAACCAGGCTGGGGAAGGGGCTGGAGGGCAAATCCTCTGAGGAGCAGCTGAGGGAGCTGGGGGTGTTCAGCCTGGAGAAGAGGAGGCTGAGGGGAGACCTTATCCCTGCCTACCCTAACCTGCCAGGAGGGTGCAGAGAGGTGGGCGAGGGTCTCTTCAGCCAGGGGACAGGAGATGGGACAAGGGGCAATGGGCTCAAGCTGTGCCAGGGCAGGGTCAGCTCAGATGGGAGGGAAAAGTTCTTCCCTGGCAGAGTTGTGGGGCTGTGGCACAGGCTGGCCCGGGAGGGGGCTGAGTCCCCACCCCTGGGGGGGTTTAACAGAGGGGAGATGAGGTGCTCAGGGATCTGGGTCAGCACAGGACAGGGACGGTTGGACTCGATGGTCTTAAAGGGCTTTTCCAACCCTGGGATTCCATGTGCTACAGTCTTCTGCTACAACTATTTCCAAGATTGGCCTTTCTAATCATGATCCATGAGCCTGCCAGCTATGATCTGTAGCTCCTCCTAATGTTCATAACCACCCAGAGCATACCCTGCCTCTGTCTGAAGCACGTTTAATTCGTCTCATTAACTAGTCAGTTCCTGGACAGGTTCTTGTCTGTTGGGCCTTGTAAGTTTGAATCTGAAGTGCCTGTCTGCTCATACTGTGTCTCTGAGATCTGCAGCTCTCTCATTGTTAGAGTCGACTGTGCAAACTGGCGGTTCCTCGGGACGACGGGCTGCAGAGAGCTCCAGTGAGCTGGGGACTGAGGAGAGAGGAGATCTGATTAAATTTTACAACGCTGTCTATGTAGGAAGAGTAAAATCATTTGCACTGAAGTATGATATCACACACCAGGACCACGTAGTAAGTGAAGTATTTGGAATTTTGCTCATCATCTAATAATCAGCCACAGAGTTGTTTTCCTGACAGTTAAATGTATGACAATGTTTTTGCTGTTCTTCACCTGGTGTAGTTACAGAAGTCATGGGTGTAGGTAGCAGTTTGGGGACTTGCTTTAACAGCCTTCCCAGAGGATGGATGTGGTTCTTACAACCTTGGGTTCAGCTCCTTTATATGGATGCAACACCCGTCTGCTCAGATGCCTGTGGAGCCCCCGTGTATCGCATCTGTGAAATGAGTCTGGTCGGTTGAGCTGATCCTTCCCTGTGGTGGGACAGAAGCCCCTAAAGATGGCCTGGGAGTCTATCAGTCTTTGCTCCTGTGAAGCTACTGCCCCCGCAGATCTCCTGCCTCCAGATTTGTCCTGTGTCTTGCAGGTGGAAGCCCCTCCCCTGTCCCCATTCCCCAGCATCAGGCAGCAGCCCGTGTCCCCCCGCCGGATCTCCCAGCAGCACTCTGTCTACGTGTCGCCGCACAAGAACAGCGCCTGCCTGACGCCTCGCTCTGCCCTGCTCTATAAATTCAATGGGAGCCCTTCCAAGGTAGAAAGCCACAAGGGTGAATGGGGTCAATTGAGAGGGTTAATTCATTGCCTGACGAGAACATGTTCTAATGCAGCCAGGTTTCACTGAGGTAGAATCCTTTGGAATCCATTGTTAAAGGATTTAGACTTTGGGTTACTCTGGGCTGGCTTTTGTTAACAACTCCGAGTAGGGCCATCACCCCAGTGATGGCACCCCAGGTGCTATGTTTACTGTCTTACATACTCTTCTAAAACAGTTACACAACAAAGTCCCCTGACAATTTCTACCAGGTTCTTCATGGCTGAAAGTCCATGAACGTTCTTCTTCCACTTTCCTTTGGCTGTCGCTGGTTGCTCAGTCTTGGTTCTGCTTCAGATCTCAGATTCTGCTGTCCGTCTTGGGGGTCAGTCTCCTCTTCAGCCTCCCCTAGAAAGGCTCTCAGCCTTCTCTGCTTAAACATCTATGTACTCAGAACTCTGCTTAACCATTAAATACCTTATCGTTCTCTTAAACTAAAAAATACTTTACTCAGTCATCTTTGTTCTCTTTGTGCATTTACCCTTGTCAGTCCTTCATTTGTAACTACCTGCTGATTAACTGGGCTGAGGATCAGTCCATCCATGGAAAGGGAGATGCACGGGACACCGAGGCACCTTAGTGTGCTCAGAACTTCTTACTTCAAACCTGTGATTACACAGCTGTAGGGACCTTACCATGAATCTTACCCCTACATAATAGTAATGGACTAATTCTAACGTACCATTTGTACTAAATACTAGTTTATCTTACCATCCATCACTTGCTCAGCAGAGGGGTTCAGAATAACTTCTAGTTCTCAGATATTAAAAGACAGTGGTAGTTTGAAATGGAGTTGTAACTCCAGGGTGTTTTTTTATCTCGATCACAGAGTTTGAAGGACATCAACAATATGATAAAACAAGGGGAACACAGGAGTAAGAAACGAGCAATAACAATTGATAGTGACACAGAATCCCCTACGAAGCGACTCTGCCAGGAAAACGATGACGTTCTTCTTAAACGACTCCAGGATGTTGTCAGTGAAAGAGCAAATCATTAAAACTCCTGGTTTTCTGTGGGACCCAACAGCTACAGAGCTGGACACAGCTGCTGTGCTATTTATTTCTTGCTTCTGTCTACAGACAACTGCCACGTTTCTGTAACCTTGAACTTTCACCTGACTCCCACAGGATGCAGCGAGGATGGGGTTGAGCAGCAAAGGCCAGGGGGTGAGTGGCAGTGATGATCTTCCCCCCCAGAGGCCACACTGTGCTGCGTTTGAGCTGTTGTAGCCAAGGTGTATTCTGTAGGAAGCCCTATTGCATGTTCTCAAGCCTGACTTAGAGCAGGGCAAGTTCTGAGTGTAACTCAGCTTCTAGTAATACCAGGTTTATTTTGGGGATGGGATAAGAATGATAAGGAAATGAATGGAGGTCAGTTTTCCTCAAGCTTTTGGTATTTGGGGTGAAGAAACTTTGAAAAGTGCCTTATTTTAAAAGAATGTGGAACTGTGTGTGTTACTGTACTGCGGAGGAACTGGAGTGGAGAGCAAATTCCCCTCCAGCCTGGGGAAAGAGCTCAGCCTCAGGAGGAGCTCAGCAGTTTTGGACTGTGCGGGTTGTGCTGCGCTCCATCTCCCGCCGGGAATTCAGCTCGTTACAGCATGGGTCAGGCAGCTTCTGCGGTAACGAAGGCACTAACCAGGAGGTGCACAGCCCTGAGGTGCGGTACAGCGACTCCGAATTGCCTTCTCAAGCCCTGACTGCTGCCACAAGAGCTGCTGCTTTCCCTGTGGGAGCCCCACAGCAGCCCTGCTGCAGCAGCTCTGCGCACAGATGGCGGCTTCCCTGTGAAGTGGAGCTGGGAAGCAGCTGGGGCTCTGGCATCTCCAGCTGTGCCACTGCACAAACTCATTTCACAAACTGTGTCTCTTCATGTGACTGTTTCCTGAAGATCTCAGCCTCTTGTGTAGTATCTACACTGAATATAAGCCCATCGGAGACGGGGGGTGTGTGTGTATATAGGGGGGTTTATAGCTATGAAATGCTTGGATTAATTGGAAATGTGTAAATTCCAGGATGCCATTCTTGTAACTTAAGTTTTTAATGTTGAGGGATTTGGTAGGGTTTGGAGAGCAGTCCTGGAGTGGTCGCTGCTGTGAATCAGTAGCTGGAACTTATTTCATAACTGCATTGGAAATTGGGGTCATAGAGGAACTTCCCAGCACTGTGGTTTTATTGTGTGCATATTGAACTGAGAAAACATGGAATGGTCACATAGGATGTGCTTAAGGAGCTCTCTGCTGTTGGGTCTGTGCAGCACCTGCTGCGAGATGTGCAGTGCTGCAGGTCAGGGCTGAGCGCTGCGACGCTTCCAGCCTGGGCTGAGGGATCTGCCCTGCAGAGGAGGACCAATGTGTTCAAAAGTGTGTGTGCAGGGACCCTACTCAGCAGTGAGTAGAAAGCTTACAAAGCCTGTGCTTTTGAGTTGCTACTACTTAAATATTTGATTTGGGTCTTTTTTTACTTTGAAACTAAAAAGGTTATTTCTGGAAGGTTTGGCCCTAGAGAGCGGCAGGAGGAGGAGATGGCCAGGGCTGGGCTGGGCTTCCTGCAGGTTCTGCTATTCGCTTCCTTGAATTTTATCCAGCTCTTGAGATTAAAAGGACAAGAGAAACAGCATTCCTGCCTGGCCTGTTGGGCTGTAACCCTTCAGTGTAGGTGCTCCAGTCCCCTTGGCAGGGGAAATGGGCAATCTGGGTTTGGCTTTTGGCAGAGTCTGCTTTATTTCCAGGGAGGATTGCAGACTTTTGGTGGGAAACCTAAAATTTGGCCTAACAGCCCAAATCTGTGATGATTTGGGGTTTAATGCAGCACCACGTGCAGATCTCTCTTCACATACCTGCTTGGCACACTCACTGTAGAAGACTGAGGGTGCTGATATCCCCAGTCGTTGTCCTTAGCTGGAGTGGTTTTCATCACCAGAACAATCGTACCACAGCTGGATACAGTGCAGGGATTTTTCTTTCACCTTTTTAGATGACAGCAGAGAAAACATTTGGGGGCTTGTTGAACAGGTAAAACAACAGCTTGTGTGGGAATTTTGTAACGGTTTCAAAGTGCCTTCACCTGTAAATACAGATTTTGTAATAAACAAGTGTATTTTGACCTGTGCTCTTGCTGTGGTAACTCATTAACCAGTGCCTGCTTTCAAAGACCTTAATTTTGTGCTCTCACAGTCCCTTGGGGGGGGGTGTCAGTGTAAATCCATTGTCTTTCACACCATGGGGCTGAGGTGTCCTCCTGAGGTTTCTGGGCTGAGGTTTTTTCCAGATGCAGTTCCTGGGTGGAGAAGGTGAGTAACCTGAAGTTACCAAAAACACTGAAGAGGAGAATCCTGGAGCAGTGGGTGATGTGCACGAAGAGGGAGGGGGCTGTTAGACTCTTGCTGTGCATCTGCTTTGGGAGGGAAAGGCCACTGGTGCAGCCAGTTGTAATGACTTTTGAAACCAGAGCCTACAAGGGGCAGTAGTTACTGACCCGAAGGGATGCCAAGGGCACAGCTGTGAGAACGTGGCTGGCTCTTCTCTTTTGTAAACTTCTTTTTGCAGGTAAGACTGACAGCGAGGGAAGGCAGCATGGCAGTGTGAGGTGAGAGAGCAGGGTGACAATGGTTGGGGTTGGCAGGGCCCTCTGGAGATCATCCAGTCCCACCCCTGCCAGAGCAGGATCCCTCGAGCAGGCTGCACAGGGCAGCACCCAGGATCACAGGGTTGGAATGTCTCCAGAGATGGAGACTCCCCAACCCCTCTGGGCAGCCTGGCCCAGGGCTCTGCCACCCTCCCAGCAAAGAAGTTCCTCCTCAGGTTAGGTGGAGCTTCCTCTGCTCCACTTTGTGCCCATGGCCCCTTGTCCTGTCCCTGGGCACCACTGAACAGACTGACCCCTCCTCCTGAGCCCACCCCTCAAGGATTTATCAGCATTGATAAGATCTCCCTCAGTCTTCTTTTCTCCAGACTAAAGAGTCCCAAGTCCCTCAGTCCTTGGCAAGAGAGATTTTGTAGTCCACTCAGCATCTCCATAGCCATTTGTTGTCACTAGCAAATGACAGTAGCTCCAGTAGCTCTGATGAGGTGTTTGCATCCATGTCTTCCAGGCTGCATCATATAGGACGCTGTTTTTCCCCAGCCAGATGGATTTTCACCAATTCTCCAACTGAAAATACCACCTTGGTGCTGCTTGAAGTGGATTCAGAGCTTCTGTGTTTGCTACAGGTGAGTTTCCAGAGAGTCAGAGGAGGAAAGTTCAATAACCTTTCCTTTCCCACCACCGGGAGAACCATGAACCTGCTGGCGCTTCGCACGCCAGCAGCAGGTTCGTATCAGGTTGCCACATCCCAACAGTGTAAGATGTGGCCTCAAGAAAATGTGTGGTTACAGTGCAATTAAGCAGTGTGGGGAATTGAAACTGATTCTTCTATTTAGTTTCCTGTTAGGAAATAACTCCTCTCATGTACCTGTCCTGTGACTCAGGGAGGGTTTATTGTTGTTTGGTATCTGAGGAGCAGCGAGAACTGAAATGGGGGAACAAACAAAAGGGAGGTGCTGCAAAAGAATGGGAAGGGTAAGAAGTGCTGGGATCCCAGATGAAAGCGGCTGAGCATGTCTAAATCTGTCTCAAGCTGAAGGCACTGAGTTCACTGGAATCTCCAAAGTTCCGATAAGCCTACGCCTCACCAGCCCAACAGGAGTCCTGGTGACACGGGTGCCAGATGGACACGGTGCCAAACTCCCCAGTCACCAAGGTGTTTTAGGCAGCAGCTGAGTCAGGTGCATGAGGCTTGTGGTTCCCAACCTACGGCTGCCACGCTCTGAGCTGGAAAGCTGGGCTGAGCCGATGGGCAGGGGGCTTGTGCAGCGCCTTGTCGGGGGGTTAATGCACCTGAGCGACCAGCATGTGTCGGTGTCAGGGAGCGTGGGGCACCCTGCCTGTGCACCCCACGGCAGCGCTCCCCGGCTCGGGCTCTGCTTCTCGGCCGAGATCAGCTGCAAGGGCTGCACTGCCAGCACCCTTCCTGCCGCCTCCTACACGCCGGCCGTCCCGCTTCCCCACAGAAAACCAGCTTTGCAGGCGGTTAGTGAGGAGAACTGCAGCTACCTCACGTGTAAAGACAGGGCTTCAGCGGGCCAGGCTGTGGAAGGAACTGGTGCCAGGTCAGGGACAGCTCCACTGTGAGCGATGCTGTGAAAAGCCGCAATCAAAGCTGAGCAGCCCTGGTGACTGTGGAGCAGGGATCCTTTGCTGCAGCGCTGGGCACAGGCCATCGCTCCGAACGAGTTAGTTGCACGACTTACATGCAGGTTGTACACACACATTCGTGACCTGTCCAAGAATTCATTATCATAGGTTTCCACCCTTTCCCACATGCTTACTACAGCCTTTTGGTGGTCTTCAAGGCCCCTGATGGTGGATTCACTCGTTTTCATCACTGTTTTTGCCATGAACTACAGTCCTTATCTTCCTCCTCTGGTTTCCCAGAGCCACGTGGCTGGTCTTGGGCCCCTTGTAGCCTTGAGTTTTCTTGTTCTCAGAGATAGTCCTGCTAGAAAGCTCACAAGGTGCTGGTACAGGCATTCCACAATACCCCTGCTGCAAAGTATGTTACTAGCATCAAGAAGGTCTAGACAGCGAGTCTCCATTAGATTCATTGCTGCATAATGTGCTGTTGGCACCCACAGAACCCCATTAGATTCAGCCCCTTTTTCAGAGCTTTTCATCCCCTCAGCCCGGCTCCCTTCAGACAGTTGGTCCATAGCACAGCTCCACACGACCCAGGAAGAGCAGGAACATGCTGCTAGAAGCATGTACAGTAACAAGACCTGAGCCCTTGCACAGGAGCAACCCCTCTTCATCTCAGCTTTTAACAGGTGCCTGATTTTTCCTCGTCATCATGGGTGGGGGGCACGGGATTCAGTGGGGGTTGCTGCACCAAGCTGTTGGCCTAGAGCTAAGCCAGGGTTTGCTGCGTGGTAGGAGCGGCTGGGAGGCTGTTCAGGCTGCCTCTACTGCACACAAACCCTTGCACAACTAACAAATGTTAGTGTTAGCCCTCCCCTCCTTGGGACTTCGAGGTGCTCAGAACAACGCCCTGCCTCGCCTAGCATTATCTTTATTCTTCCCACTCATGAGGGTGAAGCTGGTGCCCCTCCAGCGTGTTGGCACGCCACGTCTCCACCTGGTATCATAACACCTGCCAGTCTTGCACTGATCCACAAAGGACGTCCCCCCATTGCAGGGTAATGCTCCCTTGCTCTGTTCTGGCCACAAAGGCAAGGAGATACCTCTGGAATTTTAGATTTTTTGGATGAGTGCTCCAGGTGTATTGGGCCTGTGTGTAGGATGCATGTCCTCCAATGCCTTCCCCTCCCCAAAAAGCTCTCTAGGTTGTTGATGTTAGGTGTTGAGCTATGTGGAGCAGGTTTTGACAGAGAGGTATGGAATGGATGGACGGCTGGTCAGTTATTCCTTTACAGGAGATTCAGGTGTCACTTCACTCGGAGAGGAGAAGCAGAGAAGCAGTTGAGGCTACTTTACATGGTTGTGGTGCTTAGTGGATCTTGGCTATTCTTGTCTCCTAAGGTTCATTCCAGGAAGAGGAGCGTTTCCCGTAAATGGGTGAAACTATCTCTCAGCCAGTTTCGTTTCAGGTGCTGAGAGCATGATGCTGATGGAAATCTCAGAAAGCCCCAGAGGGCATGGAGAGAGACTCAGCCAAGTGAGAACAGGCAGTGAGCAGGAAGTGCACTTTCTTACCACGAGCTGGTTAGTGAGAATGCAGAATATTCGCTTCCAAAAGCAAACCACTGCAGCATGACGATAGAGCACATCAGCTCTGCTGCACCCAGAGGCCTCCTGAGGAGCCTACAAAGGGCTGTCTGCAAGTGACATGATGAGAGATCTTTTTCTTTTCCCCCTTTGCGTGTCTGAACTATGTGAGGGGAGTCGTGAGGACAGCAGCGCAGGCCCCACAACTCCGCTTTGGCATGCTGAGCCTGGCTGGTGCCCACCCAGCTGTGCACTCACTCCCCCTCCTCAGCAGGGCTGGGAGCAGAAAATGGCATGAGAAAGCTCAAGATACAGAGAGCTTTTGTCTAAAAGAGAATGAAAAGGTCAGGATAAGGACAGGGAGCTTCTCACCTATCGCCATCATGGGCAAAAGGTTCAACTTGGGCAAGGGTAAACTTACTGCCAATTAAAAATGGAGCAGAATAATGAGACTCAGATGCAAAATTAAGACCACCTTCTCCTCACCCTCTTCTTCCCAGGCTCAACTTCACACTTGACTCTTCTACCTCCTCCTTCAGCAAGCAGCGCAGGGGGATGGGCTTGGGTCCGTTTGTAATGCTTCCCCTCTGCTGCCCCTTCCTCCCCCTGCTCCAGCGCTGGGTCCCCCTCTGCTGCGCTGGGTCCCCCTCTGCTGCGTGTGGGCATCTGCTCTGCTGTGGGGAGCAGGAGAACAGCTGCCTCAGCAGGGCCTGCTGCAGGGGAAGCTCTGCTCTGGCGCCCGGAGCGCCGCCTCCTGCACCGAGCTTGGGGCCCGCAGGGCTGGCACACTCGTGTTCTCACCCTCGTGTTCTCTCCCTCTCCTCTTGCCCAGCTGCTCTGGCACAGTGTTTTTTGACCCCTTCCTTGAGGACGTCATCACAGAGGCACCATGGGTCCTGCTGACAGGCTCGGCTTAGGCCAGCAGCAGGTTCGTCTTGGAGCTGGCCCTGCCTGATGTGGAGTCAGCTTCTGGTGCCTTCTCACAGAGGCCACCCCTGCAGCCCCTCTGCCACCACAGCCACCCACCTAAACCCAACACACGTGCTGAGGGACAATCGTAGGGACATGCACCCTTGCCCCGGGGAGCCTGTGCAGCGTCACAGCCAATGCAGCTTGTGCCAGGCACTGCCAAATGGCTGGAGCAGGGAGGGGGCTCAGCGGTGTGCCAGAGTTTGGATGTTGCTGGTGGTGGTGGCGGCGTGAGGGCTGTCTGCGTGCTGAGTGGGCTCCCCCCAAAAGTTGTGCTGGTGCAAAAGTGGTGCTGGAGCGGGTCCAGAGAAGGGCAACAGAGTGGGAAAGGGGCTGGAGCATGGGTCTGATGGGGAGTGGCTGAGGGAACTGGGGGTGTTAGTCTGGGGAAGAGGAAGCTGAGGGGACACCTGATCCCTCTCTGCAACTCCCTGGAAGGAGGGAGTAGTGAGGTGGGGGTTGGTCTCCTCTCCCAAGTAACAAGCGACAGAATGAGAGGAAATGGCCTCAGACTGTATCAGGGGAGGTTCAGATTGGAGATTAGGAACAAATCCTCCACCAAGAAAGCAGTCGGGCCTTGGACCAGGCTGCCCAGGGAAGTGGTGGAGTCACTGTCTCTGGAGGGGTTCAAGACACGTGGAGCTGTGGGGCCCCAGGACATGGGTTAGTGGGCAGGGTGGTGTTGGACAGACTGTTGGGACTTGATGATCTTAGAGATCTTTTCCAACCTTAGAGACTCTGGTTCTATGGAACAGAAGGTGCCTCTGGGGCACAGAGCTGTTAGCCACAGGTGTGGCAGGTGCATCTCAGGCAGGGGTAGCTGGAGGCAGCAGGGGTTTTGCCAGCTGTGCTCTGCGGGGTCTGTATTTGGGAGCCAAAGTGTAGGGCCCTTTCTGGGGCCTTTGTGGCATGCAGAGGCCTGTCGCAGCAGGGCTGTTCCTGGGGGTGCTGCGAGGTCCTTGTGGATACTTGCTGGAAGCAGCATGTGTGCACCTATCTGTGACAGCAGCAGTTATCACTGGCGTGGGTCTGAAGGACCCAGGGTCTGGCAGCTGGGCTGCACCTGGCTGTGCTGCCTGCCGTGTCCTGGGACGTGTGAGAAGCTGGGCTCGGGTGCCCCCGGCAGCACCGTCGGAGGGGGGCGGGTTGTGGCACCCCGCCCCTTGGGAGCACCCGTGAGGGGCTGAGGCCCGGTACGAGCTGGCGTCTGGGATAAGGAGCGGGCCCAGCTGGTCCCCAGGTGTCCCCCCGGGCCCCCGCAGCGCGCTGCGGCCGCGGGGAGCACGGCTCGGCTTGGCCCGGACCG
>VZTU01007747.1:26503-56262 GCA_013400835.1 Zapornia atra | reverse complement strand
GGGCTCCCTGGGGCTGATCCCGCATTTGCCCGCTGTGCGCAGCCAGCCCCAGCCCCGGGTCCCTGGGAACCGTGAGATGCAAAATAAATCCGCTCGAAAAGCTGTAACGAAAAGGCCGCCGGTAGCACGCTGAGAGTGTCGGTGTCAGCCGGAACACCGCCGGAAACCCCAGGGTTCGGTGAGAATTTCTTCCTCTCTGAAGTTAACGCTGCTCCGGTTCCAGTAGCGGCCGTAGCAGAGGCTTCTGAAGCAGGGAGGAGTGAGTAGGTGCTGCCCTGCGAGGCTGGGCTTTGCCTGTCTCCCGGAGACAGCTCCGGGCATCTTGCAGAAGTGGCTGTGACTTTGCTGTGCTGTGCCTGCCGCCATGGGGTGGGCTGTTACAGGAAAAGGGATTTTGGTGTGTGTCCTGACAGAATACACGGGGCTGTGGGGAGCTCAGGGGCTGCCCTGAGCTGCTCCCCGAGCTGCCGCTCAGCTGTGGGGAGAGGGCAGGCTGGCAGAGTCTTGCTCCCAGCTCGGTAGCAGTCACCTGCCATGAGCACAGGGGAACTGGATATTGTCTGAAAGTGTGCAAAGGATCGTTCCCTGCAGCGAGGGGAATTACAGGTTCTGTAATTTTTCTGGTGATGAATATACTTTCCTCCTCTTCTGAAGCAGAAGAGGGTATAAATACATCCTGTTCTCCGTGTCTGAAGGGCCCCCGCTGCTGTTCATCTACCCCTCTGGGGTTGTTTTGCTAGGATGTGAGCCTACTTGCTCACCACATCCTTCCTGTTGCTTTTTAATCTTTGATTGCCATGTCTTTACTCCTTTGCTAACCTTGTTTATGTTGTTTCCTTCGAATTTCTCTCCAAACCCAACTGTTCTGCTCAAGCTGTTTGCTAATGTTGCGGTTAGTGGGCCTGGGGCAGTTTGGAGTGTGCTTACCTGGCAGGTGTATGCACGTGTGGAGCTGTGCTTGTCTGCAGGGAGCTCTGCCTGCTTCGGTCTGCAGGCTGGCTCCCTGGCCGGAATCGCTGCTGAGGAGGAGGGGTCCCATTTCTATTACATCCAGACACTGGGGCTGCCCTTGCAACTTGGGAAAGGTGAGCTGAGAGAGTGGGTGCTGGGGTGTGGCCATCAGGGTGTGGCAGTCAGTAGGGAACAAAAAGCTGCTGTGAGTCGGGGGGACAAGGCAGAAGGGTGACGCTTTGGAGGAGGTAAGGTGTTGGCAGGAGTCGATAAGTAGCTTTGTGGGTTTATTGGCAGATGGGTTTTAGCTGCAGCTGTTTGAAGTGTGCAGTATGAAAGTGTGTGAAATAACGTGATGTCACAAGGAGGCCTGAAGGCTTCATTTGTTTCTGAGGTATAAGGTACCTGTCTAATCGAAATAGCAAGCAGAGCTACAGTTTCTGTTTAGAGTCTACCAGGAGGCTGCTCACTCTTAGTACTTTGCATGCTGTCTGAGCATCGAGCACCCGTACAGACACCTGCAGGCTGCTCCACGGGCTGTCAGAAACTCATCACTCAGGACAGGGTGGTGAGGATGTGCCTCTCAGTGTGTAGTACAGGTGGTGGTGGAGTCCAGGTGGAGTCACCTGGCTGCGAAGAGCTCTGGGTGTGGAGAGTAGATGGTGCTGGAGTATGGGATGACATACTTGTGGGCTTGCTTTTACAAGGTATTTCCTTTGGTGAGATCTGGTATCTTGCTTCAGTTAAGCTGAAAACATTGTGAGTTGGATGAGAAATTGTTGGAGCCTTCTGTCTTTTTAAAGCATCCCAACTCTGCACTAAAGAACGGGCCCTTTGCATGCATCTTTCCCCTGCATGCTGCATCCCACAGTCACTTCCGACCTCTCTGTGTGACAGGCCGGTAACGAATGTCTATACTTAATTCCTGGGCATCCAGTGGGGAGAGTTTGGGGTGATGTGGGCCTGGAGAGCAAGTGCTGTGGGTCTCCCATGTGCTCTCATGTTCCTGGAAGTGGACACTGTGCAGCATGCGGCACAGCGCAAGTTAAATGCACACGATGAGTAGGGCTGCCTCATTGACCTCTCTGGAGTAGTTACATCCTGAATGGGTGCAGGAAAGGGGTTTGCTTGTCCTTGTCACCTTTTGCAGAAGGAAGGCTGTGGGCAAAGCAGGGGGAGTGAAGGGGGGTGGATGGGGACATGCCAGTTCTCCCCGTTCAGACGCTGCTGGCAGTATCGCCGCTTCGGCTGTCAGGAAGACTACGCCTGTAGAGCCCTGGAGAAACCACTGTGCTCACAGTGATTTGTGTGTCATCTCTTGGTTGAGGCAGTCTCACTGTGTTGGCACCAGCTGAAAAATCACCTGTGGTTGTTTTCCACCTGAAGAAGGGCGGAGAGCTCTTGGTGGCGTGGTGTCACGCCAGGACTGCACTGACAGCGTGCATTGTCATCCAGAGGCCAAACCCAAAAGGATGGATCGTGCTCCTGGCATGAGCGGGCCATTGACGTATGGCAGACGTCATGGGGACTCCCCAGCCTCCCTGGTCAGGTCAGTTCCTTCTGCCCCTCTCACCCGTGTGCGGCGCTGGGGTGACTCCAGCAGATGCGTCGGGGGTGCAGGGTGCTGTGCAGGCACCACTCAGTTCAGCCTTGCTGGAGGTGAGTTTCTGGAGTAAGGCAGGCTGTGTGCTTCGCACAGGTAGGTGTCTGTCAGCCGGCACTGTCAGTCGGACCAAGCTGTCCTTTCCCCACCGTTGCTGCAGTCGCAGTGGTTGGTCATTTCTCAAGACAGTAGGTGTGCACACCCCTTCCTCCTGAAGCACCTGGCTATTTTCCAGTTAATCTTCTCTCTTCTGAACTTTTGTGGCCTTTTGAAGTGTGATCAAGCACTGTGCCCTGTACTAGCAGCTCTGCCCCTTGCATAACGCTGGGTGCTGCTTTGCCTTGCCTTGCCTTCTCAACAACCTTGTGAAGTGCTACCTTGTGTACTTGACGAAGGATCTTTCTGGTCAGTTATGACCTGAGGTCTCTTGCATGACTGTGGTGGTGCTGCCGTGCCTCTCGCAGCACCACAGCTTGTTCAGAAGCCATGCTTGTGCTGGTTGGTCTCTGGTTGGTCCCCAGTATTGGCATGCTTTGAAGTGCCACCAGCTGAAGACCTTGGTTGTAATTAAGGATGTGGGGGTCACCTCTGTACATCTGGTTTGGGTGTTAATTTTTCAAGTGTTCTGGAGTGAAGATGCTCTAGTCCCAGTGTGGTTGAGCATGTTAGATAAATGTCTAGAGAGACTTCACCTCAGAAGTAAAATGGATATAGATGGCTGGAAGCAGATTGCTTCTGACTTGGCTGTCCCTGAACTGTGTTTCAGGGTGGCAATGGAGGCGCCCTGTTACTTGTAAGCAGCAGTTCAGTAGTCTTGGTCGCATTTTCAGGACAGACCTCAGAGCAGTTGCTTTTTCTGGGAGTGAAAGCTTTCCTGGTGTGTACAAGCTTCTGGTTTTTTGGCCACAGAAGGGTTCCTCTGTGTGGAGCAATTTCCTTCCACCGTGCGGAAGGCCATGTTCTAAGCAGAGAGTGGGAAGGACGGGCAGATGCAGGTGGAGCTCCCCTTGTCCTCAGTGCTAGCTGCTTTCTCTTGCCTTGTAAATAGTCAGCTCTTTCAGGAACTGCCTTGAAGTCTCAGCGGGTTCGTGACTGTTCCCACAGCCTGAGCTGGTTGGGGAGGGAAGTGACACGCTGCTCTGGGCACCACCACCAGCTGAAGACATGTGACGGTGTGAGCAGCAGATGCTGCAGCCTAGGAGCTCACTGGGTGGGAAGGGGTTAAGACAAAAACCTCTCACCAGCAGCTCAGGCATCATAAGTGTTCAATATCAGATGGGTTGTGAATTATTAAATGACTCAGATGAAGACATGTCATGTGTGGAACAATCTATTTCTGCTGATAGCTGGTGGTTTATAGTGCAGCTTTCTGTTCAAGTGTCCCCAAAACACTGAGGGAAGGCTGCTCTCTGGGTGGTAACTGCTGCACTGGGACAAGCAACAAATCCAACTTGAATGGTGATAAAGCAGTTCCTGTCCTTGAGCCGAGCAGTTTCAGCTGGGGGCTGACAAGGCTCACAGGCAGCGTCAGTACTCGTGGCTGCAAGGGAGGGTGTTACCTCTCCCCCAGCCCCCTCCTGCCTGTGCTCTTACACAGCCAAAGCTACAACAGAGCACCTGCAGCCAGAGTTCCTGTGTGTGGTGTGCAGGGGGCCTTTGGTAATTTATTAAAAATTAAAGCAATATATCCTTGGAAGAATCAGTTCTCAACAAAATCAGAGCATCTTCTGAACACTGGTGGTTCTGCTGTGGGAGTTGAATTTAATTTACAGACAATTTTGAGTTAATTTGGCAGCAGTAAGCTGCTCCTGGTGCAGAGCTGACTGACTGAAAGACACTGTTATAAAAATCCTTTATTGGGACTTGGACATTTTAGTTTTAAGGAATTTTTCAACATTAAAAAATATCAGTTATTCAGGCATGACATGGTGCCTTTCCCCTACGTTTAAAGGACTTATCCCCAAATAATGCCTTTCCCTCACCTGTTTCCTGGTGTTTCCATTTCTGGGTTCTGTGTCAAGTGGGAGAAGCAGTTAGGCTGCTTCCCAGTTTGTTCTCTTCCTTCTGTGCCTGACTTTGGCAGGGTAAATACTTTCCCTAACTTCCTGAAAAAGCCACAGAAATAGGTATTTCTGTACAGGAGTCAACAAATGCCAGAGTAAGGTGAACCCGAACGAGGACTTCCACACAGACTGCAAATCCTAAAGGGAAATGGGTCACAAACTTTGCTCTCACTGCCTGTTTTTCCTTTCTAGCCTCCCAGGTGAGAGACTGGAGGTGCTGGCCTGCCTGAACAGACTGCGACAGCAGCATGTGGACGTGATGAAGGTAGCCCCAGCACCCTGTGGGGAGGACACTGCTTCCCAGACTGTGTCTCTGCTCCCTGCTGTGGCTCGGTGGTGCCAGCTGTGGCTGTGGCTGCCTCGCCTTTGCGGAGCAGCAGACTCCCAGCCCTGCTCCGGGGTCACGGGTGGTCTTTGAAAAACCACATTAACCAGAAAAATTGTTAGAATCATCAGCTGAGAGATTTATGTGGGTGTTGTGGTGGTTGTGAGAGGTTGAACGGAGCGGATGAGCTGTTTGAAGTGTGTTCAGGAGCTCCCTGGGTTTTTATTAGCTTAGCCCCAGGCCTGGGTTCACGGGCTCCTCCTTCACGCTTCCACTGTTTGCCCAGCCCAGCAGTTCCTCACAGTGGTGTGTGTTGGTTTAACTTCAGGCTGTCCTTAGTAGTCTCACACATCTGCCAGAGCCCTGTCAGCTCAGTGACCCAGAGTGGAGAGCTGGCAGGAAAACCTCATTTGCCTCAGTATTTTACCAAGATTTGTGCGTGGTGGAATGTTTTGTCTGCTGTTTTGAAGCAGGGGTTAAATGTGAGTGTTTATCTTCTCTAGTGAGGCGCTGCAGTTACTCATGTCTCTCAAAACACGTGCTTAGTCATGGTCAGGGAGTACTTATTTCATATTTCAATTATCTTGGGGATTGCATTTTGTTTTGTGAAAAATGTAAGAATCGTAATATCCACTCTGCAAAACTCACTTGGTTTTAAAGAGCATGAACAGTGTTGAGCCCAGCACTTGTTTTTGTGTAGGACGTGTATTGCAGCCTCCTGCTTTAGCTGGATTGGCAGGCTAATAGGCAGCACTTTTCTCAGGTGCTAAGTTTTGGAGTTACACAGGTGCAGGTATCATGTGTGGAGGCATGACCTGCATTCCCTTGCCCTCTGAAATACATGGCTTTGTCTCTCTGGTGTCACACTTAAGTAGTTCTCCCAGGTAAATCCTGACGTGGGCTCAGCAGGATATAGCTTTTTTACAGCAGAAACCAGTCGTTGCCCTCTCCCAGCAAATACCCGACCACTCTAGAAAGCCTTTACCTTGGTTTCTTTTCAAAGTCCAATTTTAAATGTGGATCACACTGGGTTTTTGGTCTTTTTTAGGTTTTTAACGATCCGATTCACGGGCACATTGAAATCCACCCCCTTCTCGTTCGCATCATCGACACGCCTCAGTTCCAGCGCCTTCGCTACATTAAGCAGCTGGGTGGCACCTACTTTGTTTTCCCAGGAGCCTCTCACAACCGCTTCGAGCACTCCATCGGGTAAGGGGGGTCGTCCTGCCTGCACATCCTTTCCCTGGGGTTGGTGTCACTGACGTGGGCTGCCACCCAAGGAACATTGCTGTCTTTGAGTGTTGGTGAAGAGGTGCTATGGTGGCATTTTTCATCCCACAAATGCTGCTGGGTATCCTGTGTGACCGTGGGCTGAGCCCTTAACAGCCTTATTAAAGGCAGATAAAGAACCTTCCAGATGAAGCGATGTTCGGTTTCCTCCCGCAGCCCTTCTTCTTCCAAGAAGAATGCTAAGTAAAAACTGTGGGTGCTTTATGTTCTCCCTGGTCAGAATTCGAGTTTCAAAGCACAGTCCTGGGCAGGGTGCAGGGGCTGTTCCAAATGACTTGCCATCAGTTGTGATCCCCTTACTGTCTGGCACAGCCAATCCCCGCTCCATCTGTAACGCTTGTGTGTGTAGCTGTGTGTGCTCCCTGGGATCCAGGGCACATCTTCAGGCCGTTAGCTGGAAGGTTAAGTTCAACACAAACAGGGGATGGATGCCAGGATTCCCAAAATGCCAGGTCACACACACTGCACAGGACCTGATTAATGACAAATTTAACCTTGGTTTAAAGATGTAATATCCTGAGGGGCAGAGAAATTGAACCAGTCAGTAGTTTTATTTGGGTAAACTGCCCAGCCTAAGGTTGCTTTTGTTAGTGCTGAGATGTTGTGGACTAAGTGTGGCTTCTGTCCCCACCCTGTGACACTAGAAAGATGCAAATGGATTTTGCAAAAGGATCTAATCAAGGTTGTAAGCTGGAATTCATGGTAGCTGGTAAACCTGAAAAGACAAAAATGTCAGGGTGTAAAGTAAGCTTTCAGAGCAGGAGTCTGAAAACTCCACAGCCTTTTCTTTTGTAAATAGTTAATAAATCTGTATAGCTGGTGTGGGGATAGGTGTTCTCAACTTGTGTATCGTTTCCAAGGTTCTATGGTGTTAAACCAGTGGTAGTGAGCTTATTGGTCTAGTTGTGTGCTCATTGGTCTAGTAAGGAAACACCAAACAGGAAAATGTGGTCTAATTGATAAAAGACCATATGAAACCCTGTCTTGCTTTCAAGATGTTCTGCAAGGGTGGCTAGTGAGACAGATAGAAAAGAAGGTTGGTGTAGAACTTGTGAGCACTTTATAGGAGTGTGTGGTGTATGTTTGTTCCTGCTGTTTTCCTGCCATGAGAACTGAGGGTCCCATTCAGTGAAACTCAGTGTCAAGTCTAAAGTGAATGAAGAGAAAGGATTGTCACAAGCTATTGTGAAAATAACGGTTTGAAAGAACAGAATGCTTGGTGGCTGTCATGGACCCTCACAGTTGCGCTGGTGGGAAGTGGAGGGATGGTGTGTAAGCTGTGGTGCTTCAGGTTGTGCTGCTGTTCCCTTACACAGTTGCTCTGTGGCTGTGGTTAAGAAATGCTGCTGCAGGATGTGCTGTCTGCCTGTTTTGGGCATGGCATTGATGCTTGTTTAGTGCAGCCTAGCTGCTGCCTAGCTGCTTGAGGACATAATGGTGCCTAGCTGACTCAGTTAACACCACTGACATCCCACATTTAATTGCCTGGAGATCATAACTTACCTCAGACCCAGGTATACTTAGATGAGAAGGGTACCTTGAACAGAGGAACACTTACTAAAACCAAGGTGATGTATATCCTTGAGAGTCAAAAGTCAGCAAAATTCCTCTAATTGGTGTCCTTAGAGTGAACTGTCTCATTGCAGTGTGAAACCCACTCCTCCAGTCCTGAACACAGCCCTCCCACACCAAGGCCCTTGTTAACTGCGCTCACACAGGGACTGAGAAGGTTCTGTGTTCTTCAGCAAAGTCAGCAAAGACTTCACTGCCTGTAGCTTCAAAGGGGTGACAGGCAGAGGTAGCACACCTCACCATAACCGGTGCACAGGCTTTGTGGGGTTACCCCCAAGCACCCATCTCTGCATGGACAGGGAATAATACACCTCCCCCAGCGTGTGGGTGGCTTTGCATACGGGGTAAATATCCCCCTTTTCAGGACAACAGTATCTCATGCCTTTTTGCTTTCAGGTGTCATTCTGATGACTAAAACTCCACTACAGGAAATAGTTTGAGATTCTTTTGCAGGTCAGAGTTTGAATATTTGTTGTGTGCTCTCTCTCAGACAAGGGCTGTGACTTAATGGACCAAAATACAATAGGAGATTTGCTCTGTGGTTTAGCCTAAGTCATTGCTGTATTCACTGCCATCTTTTTTCTTTCCTCTGCAACAGGGTGGGCTACCTAGCAGGATGTCTGGTTCGTGAATTGAAGGAGAAACAGCCAGAACTGGATATAACCCAGCGGGATATCCTCTGTGTAGAAATTGCTGGGCTTTGTCATGATTTGGGTAAGCAACACTTGGAATCACAGACTTCAGACTGTTTTGGGTGGAAAGGGACCCCAAAGCCCCCCCAATGCCCCCCCTGCCATGGGCAGGGACACCCCCTGCCCCAAGCCCCCTCCAACCTGGCCCTGAACCCTGCCAGGGATCCCGGGGCAGCCCCAGCTTCTCTGGGCACCCTGTACCAGGGCCTCCCCACTCCCCAGGAAGGATTTCTGCCTCCCAGCCCCTCTCCATCCCCCTCCTGCAGCTGAAGGCCCTTCCCCTGGGCCTGGTCCTCCCTGCCCTGGGCACCAGCCCCTCTCCAGCTCTCCTGGAGCCCCTTGAGGGACAGGAAGGGGCTCGGAGCTCTCCCCAGAAGCAGCCTTCTCCTCTCTGGGCTGACAGGGCTTGTAGCATGTTGAAAGCTAACCCAGATGAAAAGCTGGCTGTGAGAACAGAACATGAGAGCTGTTTTGAGCTGTCTAGTGCCTGTCTGCATTCCAAGACAGGACTTATCTGTCCCTGTTTGGTACAGAGTACATCTGCAGAGGCAACTCGACTTGCTGAGCCCAGAGCCACTCTGAACCAGCTTTCTGTCTTGTTTTCATATGACATGCAGAGTTCTGCCCCCAACGACTGAAGTGGCTGCATCCTCCTCTGATGGCCTCAGGTCACAAAACACCTCAGACTGAAAATGAGCTACCCTTTCACAAACTGTTAGGATTATTTTATAACTAGTTATTTTCTTCAGAGCTGGCACAGAGTAATTAATGTACTTGGAGTTAACACAGTACTTGCCTGTGGTGTGGGTAATGGAACTGCCTGTGCTAAGTGCAGTAGTGCTTAAGGTGTCTTAGGAAAGTGCTTAAGGTGTCTTAGGAAAGTGTCCTTGCTACAGCTACATCTTTCTCACAGATGATATCAAAATGAAGTCAAACACAAGAGAATCCAGGCCCTTAGCTTGCTCAGGATATTTTACTGACAGCTGTGTTTCAAGTTAAACCTGGGTAATCTTTATTTTTAAGGTCACGGGCCGTTTTCACACATGTTTGATGGGAGATTCATTCCACTCGTTCGTCCGGATTTGAAGTGGAAGGTAGGGTAGGCTTTTCACTGCTGCAGTGAGAATAGAGATCTGGCTTTTTAAAGGGAGAATAATTAGTCTTTAAAGGCTGCCAGTGCTTTGGGGACACAGTGATCATCCAGCCCATCCTTACTGTGTCATTTCAATGGCATAAGTGAAGATCAGGATGTTGTCTTCTAACGCTGTGATGATTTGATGGTTTCCTTGTTGGCTTTAACTCCTGGTTTGGGGGGGTCAGCCCCCTTGGCATGGCCAGGAGCGGCGCAGCCTTACTGGCAGAGCAGGATGAGGTGTGGGAAGAAGGTGAGGGCGGGTGTTCGTCACCAGCACATCTCCCTGCGAGTACAAACTCCCCGTGGGGTCTGTGGTGCCGTGCCCGGGGTGACGGAGCCCGAGCTCCTGGGGGCTGTGCTGGTCCCTCCGAGCCGGCGCTGGGCCTCACACCGCCTGTAGCACGCTTCCCTCGGGTGTCGTAGGGATGCAAAAGGCCACCTGGGCAAGACCAGGAGCTTTAATACAGTGTTCACAGTTCCAACTTTCAGAGGCTTGCCACAGGTTCAAGGGCTGGTTGCCAGGAGAGGCAGCACAGTAACTGCCTGTGTGTCCCATTAAGCAGAATCCTGAGCAAGCTCGTTAGTCCTGTGCCCAGCAGGACTGGTTATTTTGTCTGTGAGCAGCATAACTGTCTTACAGCCACGTGTTAAAATGCAGAACCCACAGCCCTGTGCTGAAGGGCACGTTTCTGGGCCCTGTGGTTGGGGTGATCTCTTCTTTGGTCAGATGGAAACCGAACAGCAAACCAGCCGGGTGCTGCACCTTCCCACCTCTGTGTCCCAGTGCCTCCGGGGCAGTGCTGGGTTGGGAGGGAGCTGTGACACTGCAGGAAGGGGGCTTGAACTTCATCATGTGACATTTAGGGCTTCTTTTTTTTTTTTCCCTACCTTCCACCACCCCCCCAGCATGAAACTGCTTCTGTTGAAATGTTTGAGCACCTGATCACTTCCAATAAACTAGAAGAAGTCATGAAGTCATATGGTCTTGTCCTGGAAGAAGATGTGACCTTCATCAAGGAACAGATAGGAGGGCCTATAGATGAATCTGCTTGTAAGAAATTGGTGAGTTGGTTTGCTGCGCTTGGGGTTATCCCAGTAAATGTCTTCAATTTTACTGAAAGAGGAGGTAATTCTTGCTTCTGCTGTGTTTTATTATTTTATTCTCAGGCCCCATGCAAGCCTGAGAAACCCCTCACAAGAGGAGCTAGAGAAACATAGTGTTTATTCTCTACAGCACTGGCAGAAGGTGGTAGCGTCACTGCATTACGTGCTTTCATCTCCTGAGAAGCTCGTACCTGCAGATCAGAGGAAGGCTTAAACTTTATTTGTGTCTAGTGAGCCTAATTCCCTGGAATGAGATTGGCAGAACTGAATTTTTAATGGGAACTTTAAATGTCTGGGTGAGGAGAACAGCCTGTGTGCTGCACAGACCTCTGCCGGTGGTGGTGATGGGAGAATGTGTTTCCAGGTAGTGGTATGAAGAAACCACAGAGATAGTGTAGAGTAACAAGCTGATAATGGGTCACAAACCTGGCAGAGATGAGGCAATGAGCAATGCAGAGCGTGGCCAAAGTGCTGGAGCCACAGCAGCTTTGATGAGAGTAGCAAAATGCTTGGGCTTCACTGCAGTAGCAGACACGGAGACGGGAGGAGACGTGCTGCCTCAGAGGGCAAGGAAGAAGGGGTCATGATTGTGAATACTTGCAATTCTGTGAATGAATTAAGTCCCCTCTCCTCACTTTACACTTCTCAGTGGTTTTCATCTCTTCAAGGACACCCATTCATTCAGTGGATTAAGAACTTGTCAGTGGGAGCTGTAATGACAGTCTGGTCCTAATCAGAATTTGTGTGCTGTCCCAAAGGAATCACCCACAAGCATTAGCACTTGCCCCTTGTTTGTAGCTGCAGCAGTGTGTACTTCTGCCCTGTGTACTCCAGTGCTCTGATGGCAGACAGGGGGAGCTTAGAGTAATAAAATTCACCCTGGGGTCTTCTGGGAAGGGGATATTAATTCACAAAGTTTGCCAGTTGCTTTTTACACACTCATTGGCACGTAAATCTTGTGCCACTGGTCTCAGGCCAGGTTCTTGTGCAATGTCAGTTTTTCCTTGTTTGGGTCCCATGCCTGTTTCCCAGCAGGAAGGAGTGTCACACACAGTGATGGTGAGCTTGCCACCCTCCTGGTGCTGGGCTGCAGGATCTCCCATGGGTGCTCATACCACAGGGTCTTGCCACAGCACAGGCTCCTCTGTGGTGCTGCAAGGCTCTTGCGTCGCAGCCGCCTGGTCCGGATGTGAGCGGTGGGCTGCTTGTGTGTCAGACACAGGAGGTGTCCTGAACACTGTCCCAGGAGCAGAGCTCTCTGTGATAAGCACAGACTAATTTTATCTGCAGTGTGCTCCCTTCCTGCTGCCTACACGTGGCTCTGCTGTGACCCATATTGCTGTAACCTTCCCCTGGTGTGTGCAGCACACAGGCTGTGTATCTGTGTACGCTGTTTTCCCCCTCAGCATTCCAAAGCAACTTCCCAACAGACTCCTTGGCTGAAGAATGACATTGTCAGGGAAACAGTGTTTGTGTGTGACTCGGATCATGGTATTTCAGTGTTGGTTTCCTGTTTACCACTCTGTGCTGGGAGTTCAAGGGTCACGAAGATGATGAGAGGGCTGGAGCACTGCTCCTACGGAGAGAGGCTGAGGGAGCTGGGCTTGTTCAGCCTGGAGAAGAGAAGGCTGTGGGGGGACCTCATTGCAGCCTGCCAGTCCCTGAAGGGAGCAGAGGAACAGGAGGGGAATCAGCTTGTTAAAAGGGTAGAGACTGGCAGGACAAGGGGGATGGAGTGAAGCTGGAGGAGGGAAGGTTTAAATTAGGTATTAAGGGGAAGTTTTTTACAGAGAGAGTGGTGAGGGGCTGGAACAGGCTGCCCAGAGAGGGGGTGGATGCCCCGTCCCTGGGGGTGTTCAAGGCCAGGTTGGCTGGGGCCCTGGGCAACCTTGTGTAGCTCCAGGCCTGGAGGTTGGTGGCCCTGCCTGTGGCAGGGGGTTGGAGCTCTGTGACCCTTGGGGTCTCTTCCAACCCATGCCATTCTATGATTTAAGGAGCTGGCTGTTTAAACAATTGTTGTTTGAATCATCTAAACAAGTTATTGTAAAGCTCTGTTCTGCAAAGCTGTGTAGGTGATTGCAGAAACCAGGGATGTGTTTGTGGGTTTAAACTAATTCCCAGGGGATTGATTCCAACCTATTCCCCTCTTTGTTGCTGTGCTTTTCATGCACATTTTTTGGCATTTCAGAGCTGCAGGCTTTGGTTTAGTATAATGGGAGGGAAGCATGGTTTTTATTCTTCCTGATATTCTGGGATGTTGGCTGCTTAAGCCCTAGTTCTCCATTTCTGATAGGATCCCAGACTGGGCTGGGTTGGAAGGGACCCCAAGGATCACAGAGCTCCAACCCCCCTGCCACAGGCAGGGCCACCAACCTCCAGGCCTGGAGCTACACAAAGTTGCCCAGGGCCCCACCCAACCTGGCCTTGAACACCCCCAGGGACGGGGCACCCACCCCCTCTCTGGGCAGCCTGCTCCAGCCCCTCACCACTCTACGTGTCATATGTGGAGATCAGGATGTTGTCTTCTAACACTGCAGTGATTTGATGATTTCCTTGTTGGCTTTAACTCCTGGTTTGGGGGGGTCATTCTGATTTCCACTTAAGCCCAACAGCTGCTGAAAACTTGGGCTGACTTTGTGTTCCAACCTGAGTGTTGGATGTTTATCACAGGCAAAATCAAAGTGTATTCACGTGGTCTTTAAAAAAATCCTTGTGAAGTTCTTTGCACACTTTAATTTCTTCTTGTTTCTGACTTCTTCTAAGTCTCTTTTCTCTTTTTGCCTCCCCCCCTGTCTCAGTGGCCCTACCAGGGTCGGCCAAAGGAGAAGAGTTTCCTGTATGAGATAGTAGCCAACAAGAAGAACGGCATCGACGTCGACAAGTGGGATTACTTTGCAAGGTAAAACCTTGTGTTTCCTGTTCTCCTGCTGAAACCCCACTGAAACAGTGCGACTCTGTGTACCAGCCCCATCTCATTGTCAAACGCTCTCTGTGGAATGTTTTTAGGGATTGCCATCACCTAGGAATCCAGAATAATTTTGATTATAAGCGATTACTTAAATTCACTCGTGTCTGTGAAGTACAGAACCAGAAGCATATCTGTACCCGGGACAAGGTAAGCGGCGTGTGTGGGCCGAGGGAGCGCTCAGCAGGGCAGTGTGTGCAAGGCACAGCAGCCAGAACCCATCAGCTGCGAGTCATCCTGCTCCAGGCCCTCAGAGAGGTGGATGTGGCTTTGGTGATGGGCTGCTAAAGGAGCAAGAGCTCCTCTCCTCTGCCTGGGGTCACTGTCACCTCTCTGTTCTCCCGCGGCAGCCGGAGCCTCTTTCAAAATCGGTAAATTGTGAAAAATCGTGGTTCTGCTCTGTGCTGCAAATGGAAGGAGGCAACTCACTTCATTCCTGTATTGTTTTGATTTTTCCAATGGAGACAATGTCAAAAGTAAAAGGTGATTGGGTTTTTTTGATTCAGGAAGTTGGGAATTTGTATGATATGTTCCACACACGGAACTCCCTGCACCGGCGAGCCTACCAGCACAAGATCGGCAACATCATTGAAATAATGCAAGTATTATCCTTTCCTTCTGCTCTGAGAGCTGGGGAGGGGCTGGTGCCAAAGGGGGAGGGGTGGGCCAGGCCCAAGGGAATGGCTTCAGCTGCAGGAGGGCAGCTGGAGAGGGGCTGGGAGGCAGAAATCCTTCCTGGGGAGGGGGGAGGCCCTGGCACAGGGTGCCCAGAGAAGCTGGGGCCACCCTGGGATCCCTGGCAGGGTTCAGGGCCAGGTTGGATGGGGCTTGGGGCACCCTGGGCTGGAGGGGTGCCCTTCCCATGGCAGGGGTGGCACTGAGGGGGCTTTGAGGGGCCTGCCCACCCAAACTTGTCTGTGAGTCTGTGATTCCTTTTCTTGCATTCAGTTTAGTTTTAGATTCTCAAAACCATGTATCTGTTTCTAACACTCAGAGGATCAGTAAGGTCTGGCTTAAGAGTAGAAGCTGGGGGGCTGTATGCCCCAGCTCCTGTGACAAGGATCAGTGCTTGAAGTTTTATGGAGGCTGGGAATGACAAGAAAAAGGACCTAAACATCCTGCCACGTGAAATTCCAATAGAAGAAGATGGCTTAAGCCCTGAAGAAGCATAGGGCCAGGGTGTGCCTTGTGGTGTTCTACCTGCTGACAGCTGAAGTCAGATCTTTATCTGCAGTTCAGACTGGCTGGCTAGTAGAGGAAGGTTACTAACAGGGTAAAGTAACAGGCAAGCTTCCTGTAGCTCAGCTGAGGCCTGACTTGTGTCCTGGACCAACTCAGCTGTCTGCCTGCCTTGGTGCCACTCTCTTGATGTGTCCAGAATTTTCCCTACATTTCTTGAAAAGCAGGAATACTAGTATCCCCAAATATTTCTTCACTAGGATCTATCTCCAAATATTTCCTTGTTGGGATCCTGGCTGATGAGTAACTCTCAGCTGAGTTTGGAAAAAAGGAACGCAGGGGATGACAGGGTATGAGAGTGATTTGTCCCTGCTTTCAGCTCCTGGTTTAGTGACCCTCTAAGACTCAGACTAAAGACACAAAGGCTGGGCAGCACTGACATGTGAGGAGTGAAACAGCCCCAGATTCCATTCCTGACTTACCGTGGTGACAGCAGCCTGTCCAAGCCAGTGTGGGCTGAAAACAACAGTGCAGCACAGGGCCCTCTAGAAGAACTTCATCTTCAGAAGATGAGTTTCTCCCACCTGAGCACACCCACTGGTCACACAGTGCCTTCACAGCTTTGTATCACCTGGGCTTTAACCCCTGGAGCACTGAGGCTGGAAAAGGATGAAGCCAGCCTCATTGCAGCTGGGTGACCATGTCACTGTCTTGTGGTTTCTGCAGTCATCTAAGCAATGTTAAACTCCTGGTCTGGGGCAGAGCAAAGCTGCCTCACTCATTGGAGGGAGGTTAAGGCCTGATCTGAACCTGTTTGCAGCAAATAGAAAGGCTGTTGGAATGTGCAGTGGCAGCATGGGGATAGGACAGACCACAGAGCGACCTGCTGTGCTTGGGATGCAGTTTCATCCCTTGTCTGCTGTTTATAACATTCTAATGTGTTTATACTTGAGTAATAAGGTGTTCCAGAGCAATGCTGTCCTGAAGTCTTACTCTTGTCTCAAACTAGGATTACAGAAGCCTTTCAGAAAGCAGACAGTGTTTTTAAAATAGAAGGCTCTGGAGGAAAACAGTACCAGATATCTACAGCCATGGAGGACATGGAGGCCTACACCAAGCTGACTGGTATGAGCTCTGTTTTCAAGTAAAAGAACATGAGTATGGGATAAATTGCTGGTTTTACATCAGGGGGGCACAGTGAGCCCCTGCCCATGACTAGTGCTGCTTCTGTGCAGAGATGGTGGGGAAGACCTGGGCTGTCCAGTCTGTGCTCTTGTGGACCTTCCAGTTCACTTCTGTCCTGAGAGCAGCACCAGCCTGGGATGGCCTGGGCACATTCAGATGGCTGCACACAGCACTGACAGGAGTCCTGCCTGTGTCCTCAGCTTGCTGCAGTTGTCACCAGGGGGATGTAAGCCAGCTCTGAGCGATGCTACATCAGCTGGAGAAGTACTGTGTGTGGTGTAGTGTGAAACTGAGCCCACAGCAGGTTTCAGAAGGCTCTGATGGGGTCTGATTTGATTTGCTTGAGACATTGCTATCCTGCTTGCAAATATGACCAGAGAAACAGAATATATCAACAACTTAGTTTATTGCTGAAAGCTTCTGGTTGCTTGGATAAGAGCTGGTGAGAATGGCTCTCACAGAGCAAGTACATGAGCAGGAGGCTGCTTGAAGGCATCAGGGGTACTCCAGCACCATTCTGGAGTGAAGCAAGTAAGCTGAGGCTCGTGCTGTTGTCCCATTTCTGAAGGTCTGGCTCAGTGCTGCAAAGAGGAAACAGAGAAATCACTGAATTCCTGGAAGGCTCTGCAGAGGGGTCTGGCCAGGCTGGATCCATGGGCTGAGGCCCATTAGATGAGGTTCAACAAAGCCAAGTGCCAGGTCTGGCACATTGGTCACAACAACCCCTGGCAGCACTGCAGGCTTGGGACAGAGTGGCTGGAAAGGCCTGGTGGAAAAGGGTCCTAGGGGTGCTGGTCAGCACCTGAACATGAGCCAGCAGTGTGCCCAGGTGCCAAGAAGGCCAACAGCACCCTGGCTGGTGTCAGCAGTGGTGTGGGCAGCAGGACCAGGGCAGTGACCATCCTCTGTCCTGGGCACTGGTGAGGCTGCAGCTCAAGTGCTGGGTTCAGGTTTGGGCCCCTCACTACCAGAAGGACAGTGAAGTGCTGGAGGTGTCCAGAGAAGGGCAACAGAGTGGGGAAGGGTCTGGAGCTCAGGTCTGATGGGGAGAGGCTGAGGGAACTGGGGGGTTTAGTCTGGAGAAGAGGAGGCTGAGGAGAGTCCTGATCGCTCTCTGTAACTCCCTGGAAGGAGGGGGTAGTGAGGTGGGGGTTGGTCTCCTCTCCCAAGTAACAGGTGATAGGACAAGAGGAAATGGCTTCAAGTTGTGTTTGGTTTAGAGTGGAGATTAGAAACAATTTCTCCACCAAAAGAGGGGAGTCAGGCGTTGGACCAGGCTGCCCAGAGAGGTGGTGGAGTCACCATCCCTGGAGGGATTCGAAACACGTGGAGCTGTGGGGCCCCAGGACATGGGTTAGTTGACCTGATGGTAGACTGACTTGATGATCTTAGAGGTCTTTTCCAACCTTAGAGATTCTCTGGTTCTATTCTGTGAAACTGGCTTGAGTTGTGCTGTGTCCTCTGTTACGTGGTCCCACTGTTGCCCACCACCGTGGTGTCTGGGTTTTGTCTCCTGGTCTGTGAGGCACATCAGGGTTCCTCTGTGGGATTTCAGTGCTGTGCCATGCCCTTCCCAGCTCTGTGCATCACAGGGGATGGATGGGCAAGGCTGCTGCTCAGAGGGCTCTGTGGCTGGGTGACCACAGGGCAGAGGATGCTGCAGACCCTGCTGAAGGCTCCTGCCAGGTACTGCCAGCACTGCAGTGCCTGCAGCACACAGGGACTCTCAGGGCATCTTTCCTGAGCCTTGGCTGGCCAGCTGAGAGACTCAGAAACTTCACTTTGATCTGTGGACAAGTTGACAGAAGCCAAGGGAACTGTTGCAGGAGATCCTGTGTGCCTTAACCTGTGTCCTGCTAAAGGCCTCTGCTGCCAATCCTTTGTCTGTCACAGCCATGTTCAGCATCACCATGGGCCTGCTGCATGGAGCAGGTGAAGGGGCTGCTGGAGCACTGAGGTGAGGGGCAGGAGGAGGGGCTGCCTGTGAGGGGCAGCAGCTGCCTGAGGGCACGAGCTGCAGCACGGGACTGTGGAAAGCTGGGCAGAAAGGCAAGAACTGGGGTCAAGTTCTTAATGGGCTTAGATCTACTCCTTGGAACTCTCTGGTCTGTAAGATGAGCTGTGCCTGCAGGTTAGCACCAGGTCCTCCTGTAGCTGCCTGCTGACCTGTAGTACTTGGTGAGGAGCATAGCTCAGGGCCAGGAGACCAGGCCTGTTCCCTGCCTCTTAGCCAGCCTCTGGGCTTGTCCTGTTCAACAAGGAAACTTGAACAGCAAGGAGAAGGTGTGAGGAGTATGCCAACATCATCTGTAACAGTGGACCTGAAGGGGAAGTATGTTCTCTTAAACCAAAGCACTTCCTTCCCTGCCTCCAGTGGCTGCACCCTGGGGGCTTCTGAGAGGACAACAGGCTTGTTTGTGGTAGTCCATGAGGAGTAATGCTTCTGTGAATCCATCCAGTTGCCTCTTGGATCCTTTCAAATGATCAGCCTCTCTGAAGTTCTGCAGCAGAAACTCCTCTAGCTTTCTCCCATGGTGGGTGAAGAGCCACCTTGGTTTTTAATTTGTTGCCTCCTGATTTGACAGCAGATCCCAGCTGTAGTGAAGGATGAGAGAGCCACCTGTTCCTTGCCACTGCTGCTTTTGCACAGTGGATGTGTGCATGGAGAGCTCATTTCCCCTGCATTCTCCTCCTTCAGTCTGAGAAGATCGAGTCAGAACAGCAGAAGTCCCTGACTTTGATGAACCCTGCCCCTAAATCCAGCCCTGGGTTGGTGTGTTGATGAGGCTCAAGGCTTCTGCAGCGTGTTGGGAGCCACCCCAGCCCTTGGGGCATTGCAGAGCTCCTGGCACCTCTGAGCTGCCTGGGTGTGTCTGGCCCAGGAACACCCATAGCCAGAGTGTGGCTGTTGGTGGTGGCAGGTGAGCAGCCTGCTGCCAGCAGCAGCCTTCAGGACAGCCAGAAATGAGCACATCAGAAGGACCCTGTCTCACCACTCGTGTTGGTGGGGGAAGGCACCCTGTGTGTCCCTGTGGCGTGGCGGCAGGAGCGGGGCCTTGGTGTGCTGGGTGCTTGGGCAGCACAGAGCGCTGCCCCGAGCCGTGGGGCCAGGCTGGCTGAAGAGAAGGAAGCCATTTCCAGTGAAGCAATACAGCCTTGTGCAGGGCTGGGGCTTAACTGGTATTTCCCAGCCAGGACTGTTAGGAGTCTGACGCTCAGGGGGGTGCTGTAAGCATTTAGGGCTACAGAGATGATGAGGGGCCTGGAACATCTCCCCTATGAGGACAGGCTGAGTGAGCTGGGACTGTTTAGTCTGGAGAAAAGAAGACTTAGGGGGGACCTAATTAGTGTTTATAAATATCTTAGACATGGGATGCAGGGGGAAATGGCCAGCCCCTTTTCAGTGTCTGTGGAGACAGGACAAGGGGCAATGGCTGCAAGTTGGAGCACAGGAAGTTCCACACCAACATGGGGAAGAACTTTTCCCCAGTGAGGGTGACAGAGCCCTGGGACAGGCTGCCCAGGGGGTGTGGAGTCTCCTTCTCTGGAGATATTCAAGACTTGTCTGGATGCCTATCTGTGCAATAGGAGCTGGGGAGCTGCTCTGGCAGGGGGTTGGACCCGATGAGCTCTCGAGGTCCCTTCCAACCCCTACGACTCTGTGATTCTGTGATCTTCTCAGCTCTCAGGCTATGTTAGTCACTCTCTGTGCTTATCTTTCCTGAACCAGCAGTTTTCCTTGTTGCTTTAACTTTTGCCATGTTGTGACACTGGGTTGTGACATATTTAATGACAACTGATGCAACTCTGGCAGATAACATCTACCTGGAGATCCTGCACTCCAGCAGCCCAGCGCTGCAGGAGGCACGAGAAATCCTGCGGAAGATCGAGTGCCGGCAGCTCTACAAGTTCCTGGGGGAGACTCAGCCTGAGACAGTGAGGGAGATTGTACAGGTAATGTGGAAGGTTATGGATTCTGCCCCTATGAAACTGCTCTCTGCTGACTCTCTTTTGGCCTTGTCTCTGTGTGGGTTTTGTTTGGGTTTGAGGGGTTTTTTTTGTGTAGCTATTTTTGCTGCTCCAAAAACAGAGTCAAGAGTTCTCCTTCTGTCTTGATGTAGCTGAGCCATGAGACATACTATAGGAAACTGAGAAGAGGTCAGGCTGCAGTCAGCCAGAAGAATGGCAAGAGGTGGGAATTCAGAGACTATTCCAGCAATGTTTGCAGGAAAAAACCTGTTTTCTGACAAGACAGAATTGCATACACTTGTTACAGTGAGTTATTGCTGTCACCTTGTGCTCCTTAAAATTTCGAACCAGTTGGGAACACATTAGCCTGGAGTCATCATTCCTGTGCTTTCCTGTGAGAACACATGGCAAAGGGACCTTCTGAATTTCTTGGTATGAGGTTCTGTACTTAGTGTGAGCACACAGGTGTTTTTTTCTAGTGTTTGCTTTTCAGAGTACTTATCAGCCATCTGTGTAACCGCTGCCCTCTTACTTCTGAAGTGGTGTATCAGCTGGTGTTACTTCAGCTCAGCTTCTCTGTATATGCCATGTTATCAAAACAATCAGTTCATTATCTCTAAACCTCAGCCACAATGCTTCACACTTTCTGTGTCAGATTTCCAGAAGTGGCTGCTGTATCTGGAAAGCCTTCATAAAAGTAATTCAGCTCTTGAAGAACAAGGTTGAGGAGGACACCTAGCTGTCTTACTGCTGTTTGTAGAGAAGGTTTGCGTGTGTTCTCTGTCCAAGAAAAAGCAGTAAGAGAATTCCTATGAATGAGAAAAAAAGGAAGAAATAGGAGGAAGGAAACCAAAGGGCTTGTGCAGGGTGAAGTTTCTGCCATTTCAGGACAGGCAGCCTGACAAGTAAGGAGGTGGGCAGGAAAGTGAGCTGCATGAGTTCCACCTCTGAACAGTCCTGGAGCGTGTTGCTGTGAAGGAGACTGGATCACTGCTGGTGCCTCAGTGTCCCCAGGCAATGCTCCCAGCTTCTGATGCTCAGCTGACAGGTGGGGGGACAGTTGTTCTGCCTGTGGTGCAGGGCTTGCCTGTTCGGGGTGTGTTGGTGGCTCCGCTTCCTCCGCAGTGCTGGAGGCGAGCGGTGGCCAGCTGAGACACTGCTGCATCTGTTCTGCTCCTCAGGAGATCACAGTGCTGAGGAGACCAGTTTAGATCAGACTGGTATGGACTGGGAGAGACCTTTATAGGTCGGTCATCTCATCCAGCCCCTCTGCAGTGAGCAGGGACATCTTTAACTAGATTGGGTTGCTCAAAGGCCTGTCCAGTTTGGTGACCCTCAAGCTGGCCAGAGCTGGGGGAACATCCCAAACAGCTGCAAATTCTTAAATTCAAAGCTAAGTTAGTGCAAACTGGAAGAATTATTAAAAAAAACCCCAAAAACCAAAACAACAACAAAGAGAAGAAGAAAGTGTGTGAATGTTCTGCCACTGGCTAGAAACAGAACATCTGATTAACAGGCTGCTGCCTACAGTTGCCTCCTGGCAGTTCTTTCCTCTGGGTTTGCTCTCCAGACCTTTCCTGGGCCTCTTGAGTCACAGGGAGGCTACAGGCCCCTCAGCCTGGCAGTGTGTGTGGGTCCCTGCTGCTCTTAGCAGGCTCCCTGCCTTTGCCATGGACAAATCCAAAGTGAGGTAGATGCTGTTGGTTGAATTCCTTACCTTCTGTACCTGTCTCCTGGATGCTCTGGGCTGCACTCAAAGCTTTTCTCCTGTGAGCCTCTGTTGCTCCCAGGAAATCCTGCTTCACCAGATCTTGCATCTGGATGAGGGCAAGCAGGCAGCTTCTCTGTCCTGCTGAGGAGGACTTGCACGTTGCCATGAGCTCTCCATCCACTGTGCTCCTCTGCCTGGCCTTAGCTGTGCTGTCAGCAGGGAATATTCTCTTGGGTCTGAAACCAGGCAAACCCCCCTCATGGGTCTGGGCTGTTGAAGCAGGTCACCCCCTCCAAACCCTTCCTGAGAGCTTGCTGCTTCTGGTGTTTTAGCAGTGAACAGTGGCATTGCTGATCTTGTCTGTCTCTTGGGCTCTTTCTAAACACGTTTCAATGTGAAGGTACAGAAGCTTTACTAGAGGCTGGGAGCCTGCAGCCCCTCAGGTAAAAACCCAACGTGTTCAGTGTTCAGCTTTGGGGAACAGAACTGCAAAACATTTGTCTCAGTAGAACAGCTGCTTGGAGGTGCTGCTTTTCTGCTTTCCTGCAGATCCCAACATCCTGGATGGCCCCTCTCCCACCTTTCTTCTTGTGATCCTCCATGGCCTGGCAGTATTTGGATCTTCTCAGTTGTATAAGCTTGTTTTCTTGCTAAAAATTGGCAGGGAACTTTTTGCTAAGGTATACAAGGATTGGAAGAGATTGCTGCTGCCAGGAGGGTCTGTTAGGCTGTGAAGAAATGGAAGCTTTGGTTTAAGGACACATCTGTGTTGTATCTAGAGTTGATGGTGCATAAATGTACTCTGAGCTTCTGTCTCTTTGCAGAGTAACAACCTGGCAGAAGGCATTGCCCATTCCAAGCCAGAAAAGGATCCTCCAAATGTGGAGCTGAAGGCTGAAGATTTCATAATTGATGTAAGTATCTCTTGGAGCAGGGTCAGGGTAGAAGCTCTCCATCACAGAGGGCTCTGTATACCCCAGCCAGAACTGGGTACATGCTTCAGTCCATTGGCAGCCAGAAAGCAAAGCTGTGGGGTTGCCCCAAAAATGCTGTCCTGGCTGTCCAGCACCAGGCCCCCATGGCACCCAGCTCCCCCTCAGAGGCTTCCTGTGCTTGGAGTTTGGGCACTCATGCTCTCCTGTGGCTGTCCCTGCTCTGGCAAGGAGCCATGGGGAACCTGTAGGTGTTTGTGTGGGTGTTGAAGGCAGCAGTGTAGGAGCAGGATGTGAAGCTGTGGGATGCAAAGCCATGGAGCACAGTGGGTGGGTAACAGGCAGAGTGGCTGCCAGGCTTGTGGCAGGGCATGCCTGGCACATGGCAGTCACTCCTGGGTTCTGTCTTCTGAGTGAAGCACCTTTAGCTCAGTCTCAGGCCAGCATGAGTGGGAAGGAGACAGAGCTTGAGCAGAATTCTTGGCTCATTCTGGGCATTTCTAATGAATGGCTTTCCATGGAGTACATCACAAATCACTTCCAAAGCTCCCTTGCCCTGAAGAGTCACTTCAGGCTGGGTAAAGCTGCAGTTTGCTTTGCTGTCAAGTGGTTGACTGTAGCTTTCCCTGTCACACAAATGGAGGTCACAGTGAAGCGAGCTCCTCCCTGCTCTTCACAAGACTGCTGATGTCCAAGCAGATGTAAATAATGTCTAAACTTGAACTGTTGGCCCCACTGCTGCCTCTGTAGGTTGTGTTTCAGGGGGGCACGGGCTGGCAAGGGACCAGTGTGCACCCAGTTTGAACCTGGAGTGTTCCAGAGCACGACTGGCAGCTGGCTGGTGTAAATGTGAATATCCCCCTGGCAGCTTCAGCACAAAAAGTGGTGGAAGAAAAGATACAAAATGTGATTACCAGATTGCTTTATTAAGTAATCATTTGTTAATGACTCTGAGGAGTGTCACTGGCAGATGTACAGTGTGTATCCTTGGTGGTTGGTGTGGAAATGTGGGGGCAAACACTAACATGTCCTTCCTGTGCCTTACATGCAAGGTTATCAATATGGATTATGGAATGAAAGAACAGAATCCCATCGATAACGTCCTCTTCTACTGCAAGGCTGACCCTTCCAAGGCAGTCAAGATCAGCAAAGAGCAGGTAGGCCTTTACTTTCCCCAGCTGGCTTCTGAAGGGCATCTTCTTCACAGCTGGCACTGGAAGGCACTGCAGCACTCAGTCCTTCACAGCAGCTCGTGCAGGAGTTGTGGAGAGGTCATGGGACCTGCATCCTTGCAGGTGTTTGGCTGTGCTGCCATGGCCTGCAAACCTGGCAGCCTGTGTGGATGAACAGGATTGCACTGGGAGTCTGGGAAAAGTGCAGCTGGTTTGAATAAAGCTGATGGATTGTGGTGGGGTGTTTGTTGCTGCTTCGTGATGGCAGCATTCAGGTGACACTTCACTTGAAGTTCAGCAGACTCTTAATTCCAAGAAATACTAAAAAGCTTATTTCTTTTTTATTCCAAAGGTTTCCAAGCTTTTACCCATGAGGTTTGCAGAGCAGATTATCCGGGTTTATTGCAAAAGTCAGGACCCAGATGTTATTTCAGCTGCAAAACAGTACTTTATTCAGTGGTGCATAGCAAATGATTTCACCAAACCACAGGTAACAAATCCACACCTTGCTTTTCTTGTTCTCAGAGCTCCTTGCCTTTGTCCATAGCTTCCTGTTTAAACAGTTTGGCATTCAGGTGCACATCTGGGAGTGCTTTGCTGTCACTGGAGTGGTGGGATGGCAGTGATTTCATAGAACCATAGAATCGTAGGGGTTGGAAGGGACCTCAAGAGCTCATCGGGTCCAACCCCCCTGCCAAAGCAGCTCCCCAGGACATATCACTCAGACAGGTGTCCAGACGGGTCTTGAATATCTCCAGAGAAGGAGACTCCACCACCCCCCTGGGCAGCCTGTCCCAGGGCTCCCTCACCCTCACTGGGGAAAAGTTCTTCCCCATGTTGGTGTGGAACTCCCTGTGCTCCAACTTGCAGCCATTGCCCCTTGTCCTGTCCCCACAGACACTGAAAAGGGGCTGGCTGATTCCCCCTGCATCCCCTGCTTAAGATAATTATAGACTTTAATTAGGTCCCCCCTTAGTCTTCTCTTCTCAAGGCTGAACAGTCCCAGCTCACTCAGCCTGTCCTCATAGGGGAGATGCTCCAGGCCCTTCATCATCTCCATAGCTCCTCTGGACTCTCTCCAGGAGATCCCTGTCCTTTTTANTGGCTCATGGCCAACCTGTCATCTACCAGGACCCCCAGGTCCTTTTCCACTGAGCTCTTCTCCAGCAGCTCACCCCCAGCCTGTACTGATACAAATGGTTCTTCCTTCCCAGGTGCAAGACTTTACACTTGCTTTTGTTGAACCTCATCTGGTCTCTCCCTGCCCAGCTCTCCAGCCTGTCCAGGTCTCTCTGGATGGCAGCACAGTGTTCCTGTGTGTCAGCCACTCCTCCCAGCTCTGGATCATCAGCACTTGCTGAGGGTGGATGCTGTTCCCTCATCAAGGTCATCAATGAAGATATTAAACAGGACTGGACCCAACACTGAGCCCTGGGGAACACCACTAGTCACAGGCCACACAAATCACCCAGGTCATTTGAAAAGTCATGTTTCCATAACGGTGTTAGTACCTGCATGGGCACTCCTGGGTCCTAGATGCAGGTTCCATGCACAGATAGGACAGCACTGAGAGATTAGAAGACCTAGGAAAGAGGTCAGATCAGTTCTGTTGCTTTCCCTCTTTTCCATCCTTGTTCACCACCTGTTAAACTCAGTCCTGTGCAGGAGATTCCCCATCAGTCCCTTTGCTCTGAGGGAGAGTGGGAAGCACCTGCAGGAACATGATGGCAAACCTCATGGCTGGAGGGAACCAGTGGCAGTTCTGTTAACCCCTACGATTCTGTGATTCTGTTAATATGAGCTGGGGAGCTGCTTTGGCAGGGGGGTTGGACCCAATGATCTCTCGAGGTCCCTTCCAACCCCTGGGATTCTGTGATCAAGGAAGTTTTACTCAGAGAAGGCTCTGGCACACGTGTGAGCCTTGGTGCTTCTAGGCTGGAGGTGTCAGGAGGTCTGATGGATGGGCTGGCATCGTGTTGCATTTGGTTGGCTTTCACTTTGGTGTGTCTCATAGCTGTACCAGGGAAGGGAACAGCTGGCTTCAGTTCCCTGTGGTTTTTCAGGTATTTTCTCCCCCCTGGGATGGAGCTTCCAAGCAAAGGCAATGCTTATTTTAAAATTTGCTGGGCTTTTTTCCCCCTTTTCATCAAGTAGGTTAAAATCCCCAACTTTGCATCTTATTTGCTAGAGAGACACCTGCAAGTCTCATGTGGAGAAAGGGCTACATCCTCTGCAGTGAAACACCCCCAGTAGATGGGTGTTCTGTGTGCTGGAGCTGCAGCTGTAGGCACAAGCAGCTCCTTGTAAGGCTCCTGCTTACATCATGCTTCTGGCACTGTCTTTTGAGAGCAGCTCATCTCAGAAGGGCTTTTCACAATGGGTGGAGCAACAGGCTTTCTCTGCCTGTAGGGTATGGCTGTCCCCTGTAAACCCCTTCTTCTAGTTGAGTTGTATCCATCTCCCAGGCCCTGGGTGCTGCAGGACGCAGCAGCCTGAGTCTCCCCAGTCTGGCTCGAAGCTCAGGGAGCTCACTGCTCTCTTGGGGGGGCTTGGGGTGCCTGGGCACTAGTGAACGTGTCAGTCTGAGGAGGGTGAGCACCACTTCCTTCTCGAGCACCTGCTTACTCTGACAGGCACTGTGTGTGTATATAATGTGCATTTATATCCATAAAGCACCTATCACCATATTGATAAACCTCCTCTGGAGCCCCTCTGATGTCAGAAGTGAGGAGTCAGCCTGGCAGTACACCAGTGCTCCTGCTCCCAACTGATCTCAAAGCAAAACAAAAGCCCCAAGACTTGGCTGCCAGCTTGCTGGGCTGGTGTTTAATCCTGCTGCCCCCTCAGGGCTGGAGGGAGACCTGTTGTGAAGGCAGCAGCTTGCCCTGCCTTCCAGCTGTGCCTTCCAGCTGTGCCTTCCAGCTGTGCCACAGGGCAGCAAGGGTCTTGAAGGGCAGTGGGAGGTGAGGGCTCAGCCCCCAGGCAGCTGGTAGGTTGCAGCACTGTTCCATGAGATGCTGTGGTGAGATTGAAGGGAACACTTAGAGTAATCCCAGTTCCTGTTCAGTGTCCTGAAGACACACCTGCTGACCTTCCTAGGTTTGCTGGTAGCAGTTTAGGAAGAGGTGACCCACTGGTGGTGAAGCTTCTCAGGTTTGTAGGGGAAATCTTTTCTCCCCACCAGACGCTCACCACTGACTACAGCTGCTTCCATCTCCCCAGTGCCTGGTGATTCACACACAGTGTTTCTAGGACTGTGGCTATTTTTTTTTCTGTTGTCTGATGCAGAACTTCTTTCCCCTGTTTTGGGAGAGAAAGAAAATCAAATGTGCTAACAGTAATGCTTTCTGCTGTTAATAACAGGACAGCGATGTGGTTGCCCCTCATTTAACTCCAATGAAGAAAAGCTGGAATAACATGAGAGATGATGAGTGCAAGAGAGCCTCAGAACCCAGCTGCAAACAGAGGCTGCCTTTTAGTAAGTAAATAGCATGTCTCTGGCTGTGTTCAGCCTGCTTCCACAGCAGATGAGGAGACCTGAGCAGCGACCCTTTTAAAAGCTGGTTGGATGAACTCTAAGGATTTATGGAACAATGCAGAAATGCATTTTACAGTACAGTATGTTTTAATGTAGGGACTTTTAAAGTGCTTATTCCAAGTGGACTTCAAAAAATTCCTGACTGATTACAGCAGAGCAAACTCCTTCCTTATTCCTTTGTGAATGTACCGACACTGTGGGGCAAGGGAGGCTTTAACAACTGCAATCCATTGTTGTTACAAGTGCCAAAGACACGTTACTGTTCCTCTTGTCCTGACCCCTCTGAAGGTGAGGGTGATACATGAGCTAGCAGCAAAACTTCCAGCTCAGGGCTTTGGGCTTGGGTCTTGGTTTGGGGTGGGGTACGGGCGCTTCTGAACGTACAGCGAGGTGGTGGAACTTCCAAATAACCACAGGTGGCATCTGCAAGAACAGCACCAGTGATTTCTTTTAAAGAGATAAAAGGAGGGGGGAATCCTTTGAATAGCTGAAGATGACTTGTGTGGCGTTCAGAAGGCGGGTGAAGATGCTGGCCTCTTGTGTGACCACAGTTTTATTGGAGTAACAATGCATTGCAGTGACGTGCAGCCTTTTATTGTTTTATAGTGTATTTTTGATACATTGAATGTTCTATTTTTTACTCTTACACTGAAGTGCAGAAGCTGCTCAGGAGGTGCACTGCTGGGTGTGCAGGGACACAGAGCTCCCGCAGGGCTGCTGGGGCAGCCGGACGCTGCACTGGCTCTGCTCATCCTTGCACCAAGTGCACCTTGTTTCCACATTGCACTCTGGTAGGTGAGCAGGTTCTTCAGGAATTCCTTGGTCCATGTATCCCTCCCCTGTGTCTCTGGCTCTCTGCTGTTCCTGTGTTATTTTCCTTTCCCTTGTAGAACTATAAGGTTCTTGCTTTTTTCTTTCCTTCCCTTCTAGGGCAGCACTGATGTGAGTGCTGATAAATGTCTGGTTGAAGAAGCAACCAAGGAAAATCTTTTCCCTCCCGTTTTACTCAGGTCCAAGAGAAAGGCTGCTCTCACTGCACAGAACCTGGGAGCTGCTAACAGCCCGTCCTCAGAGGTGAAAGTGCAAAGCAGGGGGTTCAGCAGCTCAGAAATGGGAGTGAGCTCTGGATTGTTCCCTCTGGATAGGGAAAGGGAAGTTGGGGGTTAGCTCCTGGCAGCCAGGCGTGGGTGGGTAACTCATCAGCTCTGCAGACTGACGCAGTGGGGGTTGGGGCAGAGCTGTGGGGCCCATCACGGTTCCTTCACCCGACTTCTCCCGGGAGCCGCTGGGCAGAGAGGGGCAGAAGGAGCGTTCCCCGCCTTGGCTTCGGTCTGTTGAAGGAGCCCGGTGCTGCTCTGCTCCCTGCTGCTTTCTCACACCCCTGTGCTCACGGTGCAGCTGCTCTGTGTGTCTTTAGCAGGGGCTGGGGAGCTCCGGGAAGGGGCTGGGACCCTGTAAAAGCTTCTGTACGCTTCAGGAAACACCACCACAGAGTGTGGGCATTTGTCTCCCTATCTGCATAAAATCAAGTCTTGTTCAGAATAATGTAACTGTTGTTGTTGGGTTTGGTGTGAATCTGTTAAGAAAAGGTGCACTTTATATGTGGGCAAGAGCTTTTGCTTATGTTTAAGCAAAAATCGTTACTTAATGTTGAGTTCTGAGACAAAGCTTTTCTTTCTCTCTGTCCTGTTAATCTGAGCCTCTCTGGACTAAGAATAAATTTATCAACCATGATTTTACTGTTAGTTGAAGGAATTGCAGCCTGTGAACTTCACTACAAGCGACACTGCTGCTCGAGGAGACACAGCCAGACCTGCCTGAAGGGGCCCCGAACTTCCCCTTGTGCCTCGGGGTGGAACCACAGCCAAGAGCAGACCAGGGTCCTGCCAGGGTCCGGGGCTGGAGGGGCTGAAGGAGGTGGCAGCTCATGACATCTGTCAGCACCATCAGGTGCTCCCCACCCCAGTGGTGCCAGGCTGGGGCGATGGCCAGGGGGAGGCTGGGGCAGGAGGGAGCATCTTGGGGGGAGCGGTGAGTGGTGAGCAGGAGCAGCTCTTGCAGCTGAGGGTCATGGCGGGGGCTGCTCCCCAGCTTGGGAAATGACTTTGGAGAGGGCTGTGGGAGACATCACACACTGCAGGGAAATGGCTGCTGAAGTTCATCTAGGTCTGTGTAAGGTGGGCTGGGGAAGCGTAAAGCCTTGGCTTGACAGCTTCACAGGGCTGCAGGGTTTGGGCAGGAGTTGGCAGTGGTGAGGCTGTGGGGTGATGGTCAGCTCTCTGCTAAGCCATGCTCCCAAAATCAATCAGTTGTGGCCAAATCAGGCAGGCCCTTGTCCTCCCATGGAAACCCTGGGCCCCCCCTCCCCTGCCT
>VZTU01007747.1:7090-23924 GCA_013400835.1 Zapornia atra | reverse complement strand
CCTGGAGCACCCCCCCCGAAGTGTGTCCCCAAACATCCTCCCTCCAAGTGTCCTCCCAAGGCAGCACCCTGAGCACCCTCCCCCTCCAAGCATCTCCTCAAGAGCCCTACTCCCACCCCAGCAGCCCCCCGAAAGGAGTCCCCAGGCACCCTCTCCGTAAGCATGCACCCAAGGGGTGTCCTCAAGATCCCAGCTCACCCAGCAGCCTCCCAGGATGCTTCTCCCAAACACTCTCATCCTGAGAAGCCTTCTGAGATGCCTCCCCAAGCATTGTCTCCCCAGCACCCACTCCCCTCTCCTGGTGCATCCCCCCCAAGGGACACGGATGAGGTGACTGTTCCTGGGAAAAGGGGGTGTCACCCCTCTGGCCTCCCACTGGGCCAGTTCCTGGCAGGACAGCAGCCATGGCTGTGTGGCACATGGAGGGGGAATGTGAGGGTGGGGTCCCCATGTTGGTGGGAGGATCGGCTCACCTCCTGGATCTGCCCATCCTGCAGGATGCTGCTCGGTGTGCTCAGCACCATCCTGCACGGCTCCTCCAGGGCTGGTGCTGCCACTGTGGCTCCCTGCCAGCCCAGCTGCCCCTCTCCAGCTGGCTCCCCACATTCTCCAGGCAACTCCTCATCCTGGTCAGGCTGGGAGCAGGAGGAGGTGAGCATTCCTGCGGGCCCTTAGGGAGCAGCACCCCAACCCGCCCCGCACAAGGCTGAAGGCTGCAGAGATGGGCACGGCCTGAGCCTCCAGCCCACCTCCCAGCTGCCCCTGGCAGCCTGACTGTGCTTTACCGTGCTGTGCTGTACCACACACTGGCACCCTGCCATGCCACCACTGCACGTGGAAGTTCAAGGGTGTAGGGCCACCCGAAGAGGAAGAGGAAGAGGAAGCAGAGGAGGCTTCCACAGTTCAGGCCAACCTCAGCCCTGGCAGAAGGGGTGAAGCCCAGCCACTCCCTCCTTGCTGTGGCAGGGCTGCCCCAGAGCACGCTGTGGGTACAGCCCCTGCCCCAGGGTGGGAGGGCAGCACAGTGGTGCCCTGCTGCTGGTGGGCAACAGAAAACACCTCAAGGGCAGCACTGGGAGGCAGGAGGTCCCTGCACCCAGGGGTCTGGGTCCTGGGAGGCAGTGGGGATGAAGGAGCAGCAAGCTGTCACTGCCCAGTCCCTCGCACTCCCCAGGGCAGCCTCTGTCTGTCCGGCTGGCTGTGTGTCCAGCCCAGCTGGTGCCTCCCAGCGCTGCCCCAGAGCTCGTTCCCAGCGCCCGCGTTGACACGCTGGACCTACCAGGAGGTGGTAGTGGGCACGGTGTCCCCTCATCATGGGTGTGTGTGGGTGCTGGGACGTCCTGCTGCCAGGGAGCCCTCAACACTGCCCTGGGTTAATGTTCACCTGCTCGGCCCCTCCCTGGGCACCCAGCACGTGACGCAGGTGGGTGGGGATGCTGGCAGCCTGCCCCGGCTCATGGGGGTCCAGGATATGTGTGTGTCCCCATGCAGAGCCAGGTCCTGCCTGGTGCTGGGACAGGTGGGCAGGTGTCCCCCTCCAGCCAGGCACTGGGTGGCTGGTGGCCATCACCCCCTGGGCCCAGGCCAATGCGCTGGGTGGCCATGAGGCTGCACGGGAGCCTTGTTTTGGGATCAACAGGCAGGTCACACCTGTGTTGCTCTTTGCAACACGGCTCTTGCAACATTTGAGGCACCTCCCCAGGGATGTGGTGGTAGAGACACCGGGCTCACCTCCTGCGGACGGGCACTGGGGCTCAGCAGGGCTGTGAGCCCTTCCCAAGACACCCCCTGCCCCAGGAAAAGCTCCTGCAAACCAGGGGGCTGCGGTGCCCAGTGTGTCCCCTTCCCGGTCCCAGCTGCAGCAGGGTCCCGTTTATGCCGGTACGGGAGTTGCTCTGTGCCCTGTGTGGTGGCACAATGGCCACTGCAGCCTGGGCCTGGCCCCGCCGCAGGCCGTTTGGGGGGCACGCCTCACCCCTGCAGCAGGGCCGACTGCAGCACACGCGGTCCCAGCTCTGCTGTCCCCATCAGGCTGTGACAGCAGCAGCAGCAGCCCTGGGGTGGCAGTGGGAGGTTGGGGGTCCCGATGCCTGGCACAGCCAGCACAGGGCTACCAGCAGTGCCCTGGAAGAGCCATGAGGCCCAATGACACCAAAAGCCTCCCCTGATACCCCTCCCTGCTCAGGAGCCAGGACTGGCCCATGCTGCCCAGGGGACATCCCTGTCCCTGCCCCTCTCCTGTTGCATAAAAGGGCACAAGGCTGACATGTGGCTGGGGTGGGGGGGGCGAGAGTCAGACAGACACCCCCACAGACAGACCCCCCACCACCACCACCATCACATCACCACTTTCTAAACCCCTTCTCAGAGAGGAGCCCAGGTCCAGACTTGGTCCCTGCCTCAGCTAATGGTTTCTGGCTGAAGGTTTGTGTCCATAACTCCCTGCCAGAGCCAGCATTTGCCTGCCAGAGCCCAGAGGGAAGTTCCCTGGGCCTGCCTGGGAGAAGACAGGGGATTTCCCTTCCCAGGTGACAGACATTCAGCGTCGCTGAGCACAGTCCCTGCAGCAGCTCTGGCAGATGACAGAGGCAGCTGAATACTGTCCCTGTGTTCTGCAGCCCAGGGTGAGGGGCAGCGCTTGCTGAGGTGCCCCTGTCGTGGGTGGAGGAAGGGGCTCAGCCCATCAGCTGCCTCTTTGGGGGCTGCAATCTCTTCTCTCCCCCAGAGTAACTGTCTCGATACCCTTTACTGATCCCACACCTGACCTGCTCCCCCAGGGTGACATTTAAGGTGACTCAGGTGGAGAGGCAAGTGCTCCAGCCACTCATGTTTAGCATGTCCTGCCCTGAGCTCATTATTATATCCAGAGTGTCACCTTAGTGTTCGTTTCATGGATAATCGAGCAAAGGTCTCGCTCGGGGCACCGTGGCCTTCAAGATTCTGTGTAGAGACCCTTGAGCTGCTCACTCAGTATTCTTTAGCCAAACCAGGAGCATCCTGGTGCTGTAGGGCTCCCTCCTTTGGCTGCTCCTCTCCCAACCTCGTAGCTCTCCATCCACAATGTCTGCACACACTATAAGAGGTCACTGGTGTTTTTAATCTCACGTTCAAGTCTCACACTCCCCCTCTTGTTGTCCCTGCTCTTGACCTTGCCTCAGCTCCTGCACTTTCTTTTGCCCCATTCCTGCTCCTGCTCCATCCTTTCACGGAACCACAGACCCCCAGACTTGGGGGGGTTGGCAGGGACCTCTGGAGATCACCAGCCCACCCCCTGCTAAAGCAGGGTCACCTCGAGCAGGTCACACAGGACAGTGTCCAGGGGGGCTGGGATCTCCCTGGAGAAGGAGACTCCCAAACCTCCCTGGGCAGCCTGGCCCAGGGCTCGGGCACCCACAGAGGGAAGGAGTTTTTCCTCCTGTTGGGATGGACCTTCCCCTCTTCCAGTTTGTGCCCACTGCCCCTTGTCCTGTCGCTGGGCACCCCTGAGAGGAGTCACCCCCATCCTCTGGACACCCCCCTTTGGATACTGGTAAGTATTGATCAGCTCCCCTCTCAGTCTTCTCCTCTCCAGGCTAATCAGCCCCAGCTCTCTCAGCCTTCCCTCACTCCAGAGATGCTCCAGCCCCTCCTCATCCTCATCCCCTCTCTGGCCTCTCTCCAGCAGCTCCTTGTCTGTCCTGAACCGGGAGCCCAATTCCAGACACCCAACTCCAGCTGCAGCCTCAGTAGGGCCGAGCAGAGGGCAGGAGAACAGAACCTCCCTGGACCCGCTGACCACGCTCTGCTCAGGGCCCCCAGGGCCCATCGGCCTCTTGGCCACGAGGCCACTCTGCTGGGCATGGAGAGCTGCTTGTCACCAGCACTCCCAGGTCCTTCTCCACAGCGCTGCTTCCCAGCAGGTCACCCCCTAACTCGTACTGGTGCCTGGGGGTAGCTCATCCAACCCCCAATTATAAGCTTGTCTATGAGGTTGTCAGGGGGGCACCACCAAGAGCCTCACCGAAGTCGAGGCAGACGACACCCGCTGCTCGCCATTCACCCAGTTCCAGTCGTCTGCGCCGGATCTGCCCCTGCCCTTCACACTCTGCCAGGCACCACACTCCCCTGACCATGCCCCAGCCCCTTCCCCATCCCTGCCCCACCCTAGTTCATGCCTATGCACATGCCTCTGCCCCTGCTCTTCCTCTGCCCCTGCTTTTCCTCTGCTACCTCCTCCCGGGAGAACTTTTGAGTCAAACTTTGGGACCTGCTTCCCTGGGAGGCCCAGGTGGACCCAGCTGGGAGGGGGTGGTGGGTGGCCAGAAGTGGGGCTGGGGGCACAGTCACAGCTGCTGGAATCGAGGATGGAAGCTGTGCCCATGGTCCCTCAGCTCAGCCCTGCCACCTCCTGTCAGCACCTGATGGGTTATTTACTACTCAGTGGGAGGGGGTGGCTCTAAAACAGATCGCCCCCACCTAGCCCCAGCTTCTTTCCCTTCACACCACTGCTGAACTGTGTGAACACTGGAGTGGGGTGCAGGGCGCCCCGAGACATCCATTGGCATGTGCTGTGCCCTAGGGCCACTTGTTTTCCCTCCCTGCCTTGCTCTCTGCGCCTCCCAGAGCCCCCTCTCCCAGCCCAGTGTGCCCCCCCACCCTCACACCCCTCCCCAGCACAGAGCACACCAGGGCTGGTTAAAACTTGCAGAGTTTATTATGCTCCTTGCCATGCGGCGCAGCCCGGGCAGCCCCGCGCCCGCGTGTCCCCGCTGCAGCCGAGGGCGCAGGGCTGCTGCAGGGCTGGACAGGCCCGAGCGGCTGAGCGGGGGGGCTGAGCCCCCTCCAAAGCGCTAATAGCAGTGCAGTAAGGCAGAAGTTTTCATTGTCCAGAAAGAAGAAGAGCTGTTCCCACAACTGCCTGGGTAGGTCCGGCTCCCGGCTGCTCCGTACCAGGCGCGGTTTGGTTTCAGTGCTGTCGCAGTCCCAGCCCTCCGGGGTTTCCTTGGGATCAGTAGGGAAGCTGGCTGCTGGCTGCACGGCCCATGGGATCAGTGGGGAAGCTGGCTGCTGGCTGCACAGCCCATGGTTACTGCTTCCTGGTGCCACTGTGCAACCAGCGGGGCCAGAAACCAGCCTGTGGCTTCACCCCAGTGAGTGGAATTCAGGGGGCAGCAGCGGGAGCAGCCCAGCGCAGAGGGACCTGGGGAAGGAGGGGGAGGTTTTGTCAGAGCTCTCCTCACAGCCACAGATGTCAGAGGGTGACATGAGGCAAGTGTTAAGCAGATGTGAAACACCTGGAGTCCAACAGCTCCTTCTGGATTTGGTCTGGGCCTTAAAGGGGAGATCTGGGCACCTCCTGGTCCCCAGCCCGGGTGGGCAGCTCCCTCCTTCCACCTCCAGGCGATCAGGAGGCTGGAATGAGCCCGGCACTGCCAGGCTGAGATACCCTGCAGAGACAGGGAGCAGTGGGAGCTCCAGTCCTTCCTGGCCTCCAAGCGCCAAGATTATTACCTGTGGCAGCAGCTTCAGTGTCCTCATGGCCACAGGCCGTTTGTCCTTGGTTCACCAGCTCTCCCTGTGTGTTTTTTCCAGATCCCACACCAGCAGGAGAACCAAGAAAGGGCTGAGGCAGCAGATCGCCTGTGCCAAGCAGGAGCATTACTGGGCAAAGCAGTGACGGGGAGGTTTCCAGAAGAAGTGAACATCTCCAGGAAGCAGTGACAGTAGTTTATGGTCTGAGCAGTTTCTGTGCCAGGGATTCAGTGCTGGGTTTAGCTCAGACACTTGCTCCAGTTCCTGCTGGGCTGCCCAGTGTGATGGCTGAGGTCGAAGTGAAAGCACAGCTGTAGGAAGAGGGGAGATGATGCCCCAGCAGAGACACTGCAGCTCCTGCTCACAGATCTTGCAGTCGAGCCCACAGCTCAGGAGGGTGTTCCCAGAAGAACCTCAGCCCTTTCTTTCAGGAGGCATCATTCCCAAAGTCAGACCTCACTCAGGGAACCTTCCCCACCCACGCCACATACCCCAAGCTTCGCACATTCCTTAGAGTGGTCCATGTCCCAGGGCACGGTGGGCACCATCCCTATTTCAGCACCAGCATGGCCTCTGTGCCGTCCTGCCTGGTCAGATGCAGCCCGTGGGTGAGGTAGTACTCCCGCCGGAGGAAGGCGTAGAAGTAATCCGAGATGAGCAGGATCTGCAGAGGCAACAGGTTCAGACACATCAGTGATGCTTCAGAACAAGGAGCAGAGATGTGTGTGTGTGACAGACATGAAGGGGTTTAAGACCATTCACCACGCTTTAGGAGATGCTGAGATCCTGTGAACACCCCCTGCCCTGCACCATAAAGCCAAGGGAGACCCAAACTCAGCCACGTGTTGTGTTCCCAATGTGTTCTCACAGAAACTCTGCTAAGGAGGCAGCAGCTCCATAAACTGTCCAAAACAAATGAGAGTGGCAGGTCTGCCTGTGCCACAAGCCTCACAGACTGTCTCAGCCCAACCCAGAAGCCTCCTTCCATGCAAGCACTGTCACACAGTCCTACCCAAACGCTCCAGCCTCCTGCTGCCAGCAGCTGTTAAGCACTTCTCAGTTGTGATCCTTTTCAGCTGCTGTTTCTACTCAGAAGGGGTGAGAAGCTTGCTGGCACCAGAGGGGATACCACAGCTCCCTGCTCAGCCTCAGCCACGGGAAGCTTTGGCAGTTTAAGGAAATAATACTTACCAGGCTGGGGGGTGAAGGGCTCAAACGGCAAGGCTGGGGCTCCACAGCACAACGCCAGACAAAAGCACTCCTCCCACCCCCTTCTGCAGCTCCTTTCTGCCCCTGTGCTCCCACACCCGCTCTCTGGGCAGCCAACCCTGTGGGTAACGCTCCCACACTCTCCCTTGAAGTGGAGAGCAGAGCTGGCTGTCCCCCAGATCTCCCCCAACCCAGCTCAGAGTGTGCTGCCATGCCACAGATGCTGAGATGCTCCCGTGCTGCGTGGGAGATGGGCACAGCTCAGCCTCCCCGAGCAGCGCAGTGAACACGGAGACCTGACATGGGACCCAGAAAGTCGCTCCCCACCTCAGCCCCACAGGGTGACCAAAGCAGGGGGAACATGGGGTGGGTCTCTGGGCTTTCTCTGGAGCAGTCGCCTCGGGCACGCTGCCTCTGCAGGGCCAAGCAGTGCCTCTTGCAGTGTGACCCTTCCTGGAAACACTGACCTCCTCGGTCTGGAAACAGCCTCACATAACCAGATGGAAATGCTCTTCAGGGCCTGAGCAAGCTAGTAGTGATCAACACCTTCATCACCACCTCAGTGCAATGCACCCATTTCCCCAGGGACAGCCTGAAGGACGCTGCAGCGCTAAGGGCACGAAGCCGGGGAGTCAGCTCTGGGCCAGAGCCTGCTGCTGCCAAGGCTCAGTGACAGGAGGGGACAATGTGTGGGACTGGGTGGAGACTGAGGGAAGAAACAGCTGCAGAGTAGGTGCAAAGGAGAACAGCCAGAGAGGGGCAGAGGTGCCCAAGGAGAAAAAACAGCCATGCGTATTCTGTCCTCTTGTTTTGCCCAACACCGTGACTGACTACTGACAGGCTCTGTCAATACAGCTGATTTTACTCTAATTAAACTTCTTGACAGATGTCTGAATGGGAGAGAAAGAGCTGAGGGGGGTGGGGACCAGTGCTGGTTCCTTCTCACAGGGAAATCAGAAAGCAGATTTTCACTGTCTGCATCACACACAGCAAAGACCTCGCAGCACCTGCTATGGCTCTCCCAGGTAGGAAATAAACCCCTCTGAGAATACTGCCACCTGCCACCTCCACCTGAGGCTTGATTCTTTCACTTCCCCGCAGGGCACAAGAGCTAAGGAACCACTCCCAGGTTCCTGTAAGCCCTCCTCCCTCTCCCCCCGACTTGGTGTTTACAGAAGGGATGTGTGTTCCCACCTACCAGAGGGTGATGGATGCAAGCAGGGGATGTTCAGCCCCTGGCAGAATTGCCCCTCTGGTGTAGAGCAGCAGCCAGACACAAATGGCTGAGGCATGCTGAAATAAAGGCCACCCTCACAGGAAATGAACATTCTGCTCACCCACAGAACCCCTCCCAGGGCTTAGGGGTGCAAGAACAGCACGGAGAGGAGCAATGCCTTAGAAAAGGCTGCAGGAACTGTGCACGTTGAAGCCAATCCTCTGCTCTCCCTAAGGCTAGTGCAAGTAATGTATCCAGAACAGCCTGGAGAGAGGCAGGGAGAGCAAACCCTGGCATGACCAGGACCTGTGCCCACAGCCCCACATGCCAGTGAGGTACAACACCCAGTGCTGTGTCCCTGTGCCAGGCAGTTCTCATCTGCCTGCTACTTGGCCCAACTGCTGCTGCACTGTGGGGTTCTCCCAGTTCCCCTCTCAGCTCAGGTTCTCCATTCACATGTGCTCTTACTCCTGCCATGCCACAATTGATGCCTCTCCCTGCTATCCAGCAACAGACCATGTCAGTACAGCCCAGTTAGGCTGTTAGGCTGTAGCTCGAACACTACAAGAACCCTTTCCCATTAGTGTGCCAGGAGGTGAGCATGAGGCCCATTTCAGCTGGAGCAAGGAGAGGCAGGAAGCTGCTACGCAGGGTGCAAAAGGCCAGGCACATCCTGCAGGACTCACTGCTGCTCACGGGACGCCTGATCCAGCGACCTACCTGAAGTGGACCTTGTTCACCTCACTCTACTGACCTGCCCTATGTTGAAAGTCAGCGTGATGGCATAATAAAAATTGGAGTTGGCACTTCCTGCATAGATCCACAGATGCCACAGGACGGGGAACAGGAGAGAGCAGACAATGAGCACACAGGACAGGATGAAGATGTTCCGCAGGACTGTAAAAGAAAACCAAGCTGTTAAAATTAGGCAGCACTGAGCAGCCACACTCACACAACCAGCAACAGCTCTTAGGGGATGTGTGGTGAGGAAGAGGCACTTGCTAATTCACAGTTCTCTCCAATAATCTTCCACAGTCTGCTTCAGTAATTTCTGTGCTAGCTTTTATAAGAAATCCACTTTATTTGCCTTTGAAAGAAATACTTCTGCCTTTTCTTGAGTGTGAATCCTAATCTGTAGCTCTTTCCTTCTAGGTTCTGCTTCTAAACACTGCTTCTCAGAGGACTTTGGCTTCTTGGTGTCTACACTACAGTAACCAGCAGTTTGAGAAGGGTCTTCCCACCAGCATCACAAATCCGAGAGTGGAACACGCTGTTCCCAGCCTGGGCAAGCTACAACAAAAGAAAAAGTGAACCTGTGGGCCATAGGGAAAGAGATACCTTCTCAGGGGTGGTAAGGGAGTGACAGTACCAGAAAAGGAGGAAACTCATGCAGGTCAAATGCATTGGCAAACACTTGATCTCAGGAGGTACAAGTGTGGCCAGAATCTGAAAGTCTGTGTGAACGTGTCAGATGGACAGAACCCAAATGCACTTTGTCCAAAGGAGCTAGGAACTATGAGGCTAGAAGAGATTTGGGTTTCTGTGGACTATTTATGTCCATCCTTTGGTATAATCCATCTAATCCATCCCAGCACTTGTGCTGCTGTGGTTGGCCACAGCTCAGCCAATGTCCTGAGGGGAACTGAAAGGCTCCCAATGATTCTGGAGCTGAAGGCAGCTGCCTGAGGTTTTACAAGCATCGTCACATCCCAACCTGTGCACACCTATCATCTAAACTTCCCAGTGGGGTGGGAGCATGTGACAGACAATTGTCCCCCTCACTGGTGACAGTGCCCTGATCTGAACACTTGGGATGTGCCAGTCGTGACTCCTCTGCACTCCATCACCTGCCACGGCTGCGGCACGTGCAGGGGCTCCCTGCCTCTCCCCACAGCCTTCCTGAGTCTGGCACTCACAGAGCCCATGGTCTCCAAGCCTCTTGACTCCCAATGATGTCTACTGACATCAGGCAGGCTAGCTGTCCATGAACACACACGGCCTGGGTTAGAGAAGACCAAGGCCCAGACCTCCTGGCAGGGTTGGCTGAAGCAGCTGGTTTCCCCCTCAGCAGGAGAAATGCAGTGCTTGTGCACGTCTCCAGGGTCACCAGCGAGCTCGCTGGTGATTTAAAGAGCTACAGAGGTTCTTTGGGAAGCTTCTAAGAAAAACTGGACAATTCTTTGGAATAATTCAGTCCCCTTCACACTGAGTGAACTAGAAGGACAAAGACCCACTGCAAGGTGTGGGATTTTAAGGCTGGGGCACTCATCCACTGCAGAAGCAGCATTCAAATTACGCAGCCTTAGTTTGTAATGAAGTGCCTGAAGGATCCATGTACTTTAAAGAAGCCACATCCCTTGTGTAGGACTTAAAAGGTTCTTACACAAAAAATAACCCTGGAGAGAAGGGGAAGATAAGGTGCACAGGCACCTCCTCAACCAATTTCAACCTTACTCCTAAATATCACCAGAAAAATCAAGCTTCCCTCCAGCACCCCAAGGAGGCCACAAGAGCCTGTGGCATGGGCTTGGTGACAATCACTGGCTGGGCCCTGTCCCGTGCCAGGTGAGGAACATCAAAGGCAAAGAACTCACATCTGTAGAGGTGGCTCCAGACTGGAAGGAAGGCCATGTACAGTGCAATGTCTCCCACAGTGGGGTAGGACTTGAAGATGGAGATGATTGCAATCTGGACAAACATGAAGAACATGGGGTGTTCCCTAGAAGGGGAAAGACACAAAGGGTAAGAGGATGCACAAGGGTCTCTGGGAAATGGAAATAAACCTCAGCAAAGGGAACATGCTGTGCCATTGGCTCAGAGAGGCTCTCATATCACCCTTCTCTCCAAACAAGCCCCTGAGGGCTGGCAGGGGAGGGGGTACAGACTGAGCTGCTCTGCAGAGCAGCAGCATAGGGGATGCACATCTGCTCAGCACCCTCACCCAGAAATTTGTGCCTCAACTCAACACACATTTATGCAGTTGGCCATCCAGGCTTGCCCTGCTCTGCCTTCTCCTCCTCTCTGGATGTTATCTGGAGGAGCTCACAGTTATCCCTCTGGTCATGGCATCTGCAGCCACTCCAGACCAGAAGGACACACTCACCCAGAGCCCAGGTGTGCTGTTATCACACAGAGGGGTGGTGTCATCAGCACAGCCTGATAGGAACGTCCCTGAGGTTCTGCTTGTCTCTGACAATGAAGAACATGAAGTTCCAGCCAAGTGTTCTGGCTCTCTGACTATGCTGGCTTCTGCTGGCAGGGATCAGGCACCCCATACCCGAAATTCCTGCTCTCTCCTTTGATGCTCCTAGCACTCTGTTGCATAGCAGAGCTCAACTCCCTCCATTTAAGAAGATTAAAGATTGAAACTTTGGGAAATAAGGAGGATAGGCCCAGTTAGGCACCATCCAGACATCTGATGCCAGCCTTGTGAGCTTCCATGGGACAACAGAGAGTAAAAGGACTAGCAAAGAAACATACTTACTTGAGCTTTATGGCCAAGGGAATGGTGTAGAAGAACACATTGATCTGAAAGACGCATACAAAGAAGAGACTAAAGTGTTCAAACATCTCTGCAAAGAAGTACCAGAAGAGGCCAATATTGGGTGTCAGATCTGGAACGGAAAGGCTGAAATTTGAAAAGAAAAATCCAAGTAATATTTTTCAATGGCTGTTTTTTCACTGCCCTGCTTCTGTTACATTAATTAATCACTGTGTGCTACCAGGTGGAGGACCTGTATTTTAAATCCATGGAAAAGAAACCAAAAGGGTGAAAACCTAGCAGGGAAAAGGACCTGATCCTTCTCTGTGCCCCAGCAGGATTTAAACCGTTCCCAAGCAGTCATTTCTGCAGAGAGAAAGATTTCACAGCTGTGGTAGCTCAATGATCAAATCAGCTCCCCATCAGCTCAGCCTAAAACCTCTCCTCTCTTCCCTACTCCTTGCTGTTACTTAATTAACAGAAGCTGGCTTATGCCCACTCTCCCCCACATGCTTTCTCTTCTTGTGCTGCCAGTAAAATCACAGATCACACACTCCTTAGGACAGGGAGCAGGGTATCTGTGTGTGATGCACAACAAACAGCACGGGGGGCTGGACAGAAGAAGCAGTAAGAATCCCCATACTTACATAAACCCGTAAACTGATGGGATAAAATCCCAGGAGTTGAGGAGGAAGAAGGAGAGGCAGATGATCACCACCAGGCTGCACAGGTACAGGGCTGCATACTGCATGGTGTAGAGCCAGAAGCTTTTACTTTTCAGTTTAATTGGTATGAACTGACGCTGGAAATGGAACACAAGCAAGCAGGTATCTCCTGTCAGTGGGCAGCCATGAGAAAGCCCAAGTGTTCAAAGCAGCATTTTAAATGCTGAGAAGGCATCAACCACTGGTGCTGGGGCACTGGAAGGAGTAGCTCTCAAGCACAATTTGCTTGATGCTCTTCACTCCAGCCAGTGAAGTCACACACACCGCAGGTACTTCCAGAGCTGTGCTGGAAACAGCAGCTGAGCCGGGTGGTTCCACTTGCAGCAAGTCTCAGGCACTCAGTGTAAGGCTTACACACGCCTCCTCACAGCTACACTCGTATCTCAGACGTCTGCAGCGCTCTACTGCTGCCTGCCTGCTACTGCAGGAACCACCTCAAGCCACCCTGCTCCAGAGCCCACCACGCTGCCATGCCAGGTCCTCACCACTGGGCTGGCGCTCAGGCTCTGCTGAAAGCAGGGGAAGAGGCCATCCAGTGTGCTCCGAAGTACAAAGGAACCCCCCTAAAAGGTTACCTCCTTGGGCAAAGACAACAGCTGCAGTCCTGCCGCTGCCACTTGTACTGATAGGTCAAATGCAAGCCCCTGCCACATAACATCTCACATAGGTATCTGACTCCACGGGGTCCCCAGACTGTGTTTGTAAAGACAAATACACACACAGAACAAACACCTTTGGGAGCTGCTGAGTTCTGTGATGCAGCTTTTCCATTCAGTACCAGTGTTCACACTGGCAGGAGCTGTACAGAGCTCTAACTGATGTGGGTGCTGCGCAAAGCACACTCCTTTTCTCAGACATACCGTGCTTAATGCCACTTGCTGGAACAATGTAAGCAAGATTTTTGGCAGGACAGACTAGAAAGTGCTGCAGAAAACCTGTTGAATTTTGTAGAAAGAATGCAGGAAAGTTCATTTACAAATCTGGAGAACAGAACACACACTAGCATGATCCCCTTTAAAAGCTGTGAATTTGGCATTGAGGTATCGAAGCACTTGTGGTTGTGAAGATAATGCTTGTACTTTACTGCCACTTATTATATTTATTAAGTTAAGAGAGAACAAATGAGACCAAAATATAAAATATATAAAGTAAATGTGCCTAAATATTATCAAACTGAAAAAGCAACACTGACCCTGTAGAAGTTTTTGTCTTACAAAGAGTAATAATAATAAAATTTCTGAAAAAAATAAGAGAGAGGGAAATAAAATGGCCTAGAACTGACTCTCCATTCACTTGTGAAGCTCCAGTTTGAGAATAGGCTGCAATGAACTTGTAGCTATTGCCGTATGTTCTATATTTTGTATGGCTATAAAAGCCATGAGGGAGACAGGACAGATGTCCAGCTAAGACAGACTGGTGGAACACTGCAGCTGGGCTTTCGGAATGACTAAAATACTAAAAGTGATCACCAAGCGATCTGTGAACGGGGAGAAGAGCCCTCTGCTAGTGGTCACAGCCTCCCCGTGCTTCCCTACCAGAGTAACACCAGCAAACGATCAGTTTTCATTAAGTATGCTGTAATTTGGACTCTCAGTGAAGTCACCGTTTACCAGTGTGAGCGCAACAGCCGAGAGACACAAGTGGGAAGCAAGCAGCCAGTGAGGAGCCCACTCAGCAGCAAGGAGCTGCCTCAGGGGTGCAGCCTACCCCTGCCTGCAGATGTGCCTCCAGCCAGGCTTATTTGCCTGGAGCAGTGTCCCTCTGCTGAGGCACCTCGTGCCCATGAGGGACACAGGTCAGCCCTGAGCGGGACAAGGGTGTTCAGCCACTCCCCCAGCACGGGCCTTCTGTCATGAAACCCCAAGTCAGCCTGTCTCTGCTGGAGTAGTTCAGATACACATCTCCTCATCCAAACACGGCTCAGCGACCCACCTCAGTGCAAAGGGAGTTCTCCAGGTCTAAAATCCTCATTGCTGCTCCCACAACACAAAGAGCAGTGCTTATTTTGGGCAAGCTAAACACCAGCCAGTTCTGTAGGTAACTTTTTACTCCCTCTCTCCATGCACAGGCATCCCTGCTAAGGCTTCAAACTTCCCCTGGCCTGAGGACAGTCACTTTGTCAGAAACCCCAAGCCTTGCCCAATTCTCCTCTCAGTAGCTAAGAACTGCCCCCACACAGCTACAAGGTGAGAGGAACCAATAGTTAGAAATCACCTACCTGTAGAAGGTAAAGGAGTGCTGGAGCAAACAATGTGAGAGGGTAGAGTGACTGGTATGTGGCTAAGGCCAGGAACACAGCACTGAGGAAGGCACTACCTGCAAAGAAAAAGTAAAGGTTCATTTGTAAGGAGCATTTAATGTAAACAGCCCTCCAGACAGGAACTCCAAATGGGAAGAAAGGCATAACCCTCTGCAGGGCTTCACAAACACCACACCCCCACACAAGGGCATTCTTCCCAGAATGTGTCCTGCAGTGTTGTCTTCTTAACTGCATTTTGAAGGGGTCATGACTCACCCCAAGCTGACTGATTTACATCTCCTACCATTCACATACAGAAAGCCATTCATGTCAGCCAGCCTATATATAGACCCTGCTGGCTGCTGTTCATGCACAGGAATCATTCGCTTCAGTCATATCTGCATGAAGCAGCTGCTACGCTGGACATGCTGGATAACCTCATCACCAGAACATGTCAGGGTGCTCAGCAAAGCTCTGTGAAAGAGAGCAAGAGCAAGGCTGCAGCTGGAGGAACAAAGTAGCATTAGCCCTACTTCAGAGATGCCAAACTTAAGGCATAGAAAGGATGAGCACTGCTTTTCCAAATGGCCTTAAAAATACGAATGCCTTTATCAAGGAAGCTTTGTCTGAGGTCTCTCAGGTTGAGCTAAGTGCCAAGTACTCACACTGCCCACCTGCCAACACCAGAAACCAAGTCCAAAAGGTCCCAGGTTAAACACTAAAAATAGAATGTAGCCTGGTTCCAGCTTTAGTCTTACATCACTTGACAGAGGCATCTGTAAGAACACAGCTTGGACAGCAAGCACCCTGACTCAGGGCACCGACTGTCACCCTGCTGACACCACACACTCGGTGAGCTTCCCTCTGCTTTCACTTTTGAAAGAGAATCTATAGGGATACTTGCTGCTGAGCCTTCTCCCTTCTTCAACTAAGCTCTCAGGTTATCCAGTGTTCAACTCTGCACAGATCTAAAGAACTGGTACCTGGATATCACAGTCATCATCTGAGATCTCCTCTTTACCCGCTCTAAAACCTAGAGGCTGCCACACTCCCAACTGGAGGGAAACACAGGACAGACCCTACAGTTTTATCTATGACTCAACTATTTGTCTTAAGGTATCAGTGAATGGTTAAAAATCAATTTAATTAAACAGACCCCACTCGTTTGCTTTTGCAAACATTTTTAAATCAACCCCCCTCCTGCCTCAATTACCCAATAATTGGAGGAAAATTTTCTTTTGGAAACACTAACAAAACAGTATCAGCTTTCTTCCCAATGTCTGGGTCTGGGCACTGCTGGAGACAAGCCTGAGCCTCCCTCTGATCCAGCAGAGAACTCCTAAAAGTTGCCTCACCAGTACAAATCACATAATGCTGAAAGACTTTAGCACTGGGGATTCATAAAAGAGAAACCCAGCATTATGCACAAAATGAATCAGAACAGCTCTTCTGCTGTAATCTATCCAGCTGTGCCAGTGCCTTTGGTTACTGCTTCTGCTTCCCTAAAGCCCAGTCAGCTACAAGCCAGCCAAGGGTGCTGGGACTGAAAGCCAAATAATAGCTGCAGGCAACTGCTCATGTTGGAATGAAACTGAAAACAAACTGGTAGCACACTGTGTATTCACATACAGAATGGTTCCACAGCGTAGTGGTTATCACACCTGCTTTACACACAGAAGGCCCTGGGTTTAAAGCCAGGTTGGATGGGGCTTTGGGCACCCTGGGCTGGTGAGGGGTGTCCCTGCCCATGGCAGGGAGTGGCACTGGTGCAGGGGGATTCAAGGTCTCTTCCCACCCAAACCAGTCTGGGGTGCTGTGACTCTAAAAGAGCAGCAGAGCATTATGTCCTCCCCCACACAGACACATTTCTGTGCAGCAATCACATCTGTACAGTTCTGCTGGGATTTCATTTCCAGAACTTTCCAACCTTTATCAAGCATCCCAAAGACCCGTTCTCCTCCATGCTGTTACCTTTCATTGTGGCTAAAATGAAGAATGCAGTGACAGTGTTGTTGATGGCGCAGGTGGACTTTGCCACACAAGACATCACAGTGTAGGGGTTTAACAGATAGCTGGAAAGAGAGCAAAGCTTGAGTTACATGCAAGGGAGATAGCAGCCACTTCAAGAGAAGTTCAAAGGAAAAACTGTTGCACTTTGCTGTTTCTTTGTATTTATTTACATTTAACAGGATCCTCTCATCATCAAACGAACTCAGCTGAACAGGTTTAGTCTGGACACAGTGGCCTTTGACACAGTGGCCACAGACAGCACACCAGAGAAAAGGAGACAGCTGGGAAAGTATCTGAATTGTGAGTTCTAGCCCAGAAAATGACTGAAAATGCTTCTTTCTTTGCAGAAATGTGCATTCATTCTGTCAGCCCTGAGATTACTGGCCCCAAAGTAAACTCTGCTGAGCTGATCTAGGTGATCCTGCTCTCGGGGGGGTGGGCGG
>VZTU01007745.1:0-30415 GCA_013400835.1 Zapornia atra | reverse complement strand
TCCTGTTTGGGAACAAGTCATTTGTAACACTTAGCATTGAACCTATGGCTCCTATCAAGCTTGTGGCGCGTTAAAATTTATCAGCTGCAGATCCTTGTGTTAATAATTCTGGAAGACAGAAACCCTGTCATTGAGTTTGTTTTCAACTCTACTGGAGTGTCCTGGGTAGAGGAACTAGCAGGTTCCTTTGGAAAAGTCCAGAGTAAAACCTGACAAACATTTATGCCCCGTCCCTGGAGGTGTTCAAGGCCAGGTTGGATGGGGCCCTGGGCAACCTTGTGTAGCTCCAGGCCTGGAGGTTGGTGGCCCTGCCTGTGGCAGGGGGGTTGGAGCTCTATGATCCTTGGGGTCCCTTCCAACCCAGACCCTTCTATGATTCTATGATTCTATGATTTCAGAGATGATAATTAGGAACAAGCAAATAAAAAGTCTTAATTGAACTTTCAATATTGGTTATCATTATGATGAATAATACTCTGTCTGATCGCAGGTTAAAAGCACAAGTTCACATCGACAAATGCTCAAGTCATATGTGAATTAAATGATTCATTGACTTTACAAGGAAGATTCACTTTTCTTCTGGATGTCCCATAGTCCATACAGGTACTATTGAAGTATTGAGATCTAATTGAATTCACATATTTGTTTAACGATGAACTGATTTAATGACTAATCTTCTACAGTCCAGAAAGAAGCACTATGACAAGTAATACCTCTGGCCATGCTGAACGAAGTTAGTAAAGTCAAGAAAACTTAATCCTTGCTATCCTAATGAACTGAAAATATTCACTGGAAATAGTTGTTCCCAGATTGTGATGTTTAAAAGGGCAAGGAAATTAAAGATGAATGAGAAAGTCATTATTGTCACCTCAAAAACCACCTCAGGGATTGTCACTAGCACTTGAAGAACCCTGCTGGGGGTCTTTGAAGAGGCAGAGAAAGACATCGACCTCTTCTTTGTTCTTTAAGATAATGAAGGATGATCAATGAAGTCCTTGGACAGACATACCCCCAACACACACGCACACACAGCCCTCCCACCCCCCACCCAGTATGTTTCATGTTGAGGGAGCTTTCCTACTTTGGAGCCTTCCTAATAGTTTGACTTGCTAGATTTATTGCCCACAGCCATTTACAGAATAGGCTATTATCATTTTTATTCTTGTATATATATCATTAAGTAAATTCTGTAAACAGTGTAGGAGATTAAATATTATGCAAGCTGTTCTATTTATTTTCTGCTGTGTTTTCATTCTTTTCCTGAGTAGACTCACTAAATATGCCTTCATCTTTCTTGTGATCAGTGACAGCTTCTTTGTGAATTATTATCTTTCCATGGAGCAGCTTCAGAGTTGACCCACTCTAGTGAAAATGTTAATGTTTTCTGTTTTGTACACATCAAAATTATTTATGTCACATATTGCCTTCAGCCAGTAAAGCTCAGAAGGCTGACATGGGCTGAAATAGAAATGTGGGCATGAGGGGAAGAGTTGTCAGTTGATACAACTTGGTCTGGGAGAAGAGTCCTGGTCAGGTTTGTTTGGGCCAGCAAAAGCCACGGGTTATGAAGTAATTGCACACCTTCCAAACCCACAGCCCACCATGAGAACAAGTGGTGGCAGATGACCTGTGTCTTCCATCAGTTCTTCTTTCACACCATGGGATAGTCTTTCATCTGACAGCAACAGCTCCCTTGATACCAAGAGCAGGAGGAAAAAGGAACACTGGCAAGTCTACATAAAAAAGTGACCTGTACCTTAAATCCCCATTTCTCATGGATCCACAAGATCTTATTTATTTGTATATTGCTCCTTTGGTCTCTTGTGCTGTAATGATGCAAATTCAAGTGTAATCCTCATTTTAAATACAAAAAGCAGCAGCTGATGCTCCAAGAACCTCATGACACAAGACATCTCCCCACTTTCCTCTCCAAGGCCCTTCAGAGACTTTTCTGATGGGATGTGACTGCTGCCAGACAAAGGGGAGGAGAGTGTTTTTCCCACCCCTTTGTATTGTGTGTGACTACTTCAAAATATACTTAAATATATTTCTGTAGGTAAGAGTGGCAGAACCAGTTTCAACATAACAACGTTTTTAAAAAGTAATCTATTTTTGCTATAGGAACAACACAGGAAATGTGTATCTTCATAATATGCTGGAAATTTCCCTGAGGAGTTGAGACTGAGAATGGCACAGGGATTTTTCAAGTGGATTTTTTTTTATTTTAATATCATAGTAAACAGTTCATGCAGTAATGATATAGACAACAAAGTGAAAAAGTAAGATACAAGGAAAAATGCTGTGTTAATAGGGATAGTACTCAAAATTAGAAGAGGCCTCAGCTTAGTTGACGTCTGCAATGTATGTTTTGTTGTATAAACTAACACCCTAGCTATGTTAGTGAAACTGCATTGAATATGTTTTGTTTCTTTAGTTGTAGTTCTGAAGCTTTCCAAAGCTGCCTGGAGTCACTGTGCCTGTTCTTTTATTGTTTTTCTCTCAGTAAAATAATACAAATGGTAAAAGTCTGTACACTCTAAACTGTGAGAAATTGTGTTTTCCACTGAAATGCCTCATTTTATAAAACTGAGATGGCAAATATATATCTATATATAGTAAAATATATGATAAATAGGCACAAATCTTTGAGTACTTAATTTCAAAGGTCCAAAAAGCACGTTTTATTAACTCTAATTAATGTAACTGCAGGCTTACAAGCAAAGGTATTATTCAGCTCTTGCCCAGTGTTGTTTCTGTAGGTATTCAGTTGTTCTGGGTTCATACACACGAGCACAGAATGCCATCTTTTTTCTCCCCCTACAACTGCCCGTCAAGTCTGCTCATTCTCTTGCTTCAGCTCTTCACTCTGTGGTGCAGAGCCAGGTTGAAAATTAAGGGGAATTAGGAGATGATTAACAAATGTCACGGATTTCCCAACCCTCAAGGGAGGAAGGTGCACTAGATGCCAGAAGGGGTAATAAATTCGCTCCCCCTGTTTGAATCCATTTCCATATGAGCTGTTAATAAGAAGGCTTGGTTTCCTCCAGAAGTATGAAACTGAATTTTCAGCTTTAAATCACATGCTAATTTTTTTGATAGCTCTGCTTTCTCTTTGTTTAAGAACCCCTCTCCTAAAATTAAATTTTACCCTTAAGATGAACACTAAACTATTTTTTTTGCAATACCTTTCTGTAGTTAATCTCCTCTTCTAAATAGACTGCAACCTCCTAAACTTATTAAGTGCATTAAACTTTTTCTTTTTTCTGAATGGGAGATGTATATATATATATATGCAAATATGGGAATAGCAATATCAAAATCAGTTGCAGATGGTTTTGATTATTTGAATAGAATAATTTGAGCTCTGGGATAACAATTGCATAGTTTTTTGTTGATTTTTATTTTCCTTTTTAATTTCTGTTTACTTTTGATATCAGGAATAACTCAGAATTTGAATAGAAACTTCACTATTCACTCCTGTACTGCACCTGCCTTAGCACGTTGAGCACAGGCCCCATAAACATAAACACTGTCCCCCAAGCTTCCTCTCTTTCAAGTTCAGCTATTCAGAGATACAGTTTCAGACAAGAGAAGCCTCCTCAGTAATCTTCAGGTTTGGTTTTTTTAAACTTCTACACTTCCAGATTTCAAGAGTAGCAATAGTTGTCATTACTTTGTTATAAATAACCAGAATTAGCCTGGAACTGGGAAGCAATGTAGCTTTATTCAGACAGCACCTGATCCTGTCTCACGCTGCTCCTCAGCCACATCCACGCAGCTCCACTAGATTGGTCCTGAGGACTATCCCAGTGAGGAGTTCTCACCTGCAGCCCCATGGCCACATCCAGGCAGGCCGTGTGTGTGACTTGGATCATTTTCTGCTACTGTGCTGTAGGGAAAAAGAAGTGAGAGAAGGAGAGAGAAGGTGCATGGGCCATACCCACGCCTGTAGCTGGGAGGAACGAGGTTTGGTGCAGTGATTACGGCTTAGCTGAAAGCATGAAGGGGGCTGTGCACATGTGGTAGTACCCAGTCCTAAAGAAATGCCATGCCTTCCAGGGGAATGTGGACCTCTCTGCACTGCTTTTGATCTACATTGAGGGATCAGGCTGCACTAGATACCCATCTGGTTGTGAGCATTACCCCAGCTTCCCCCTGCAGCACACCAGCACTGTGGTGTCCCCCACCACAGGACTGAGATAAAAAGGGAGGGACAGAGAAGGTGTGAAACCAGGGAGCCAAAGCAGAGTGCACAGGGGAGGAAGGAGACTTTGCACTCTGCTTCCCACTCTTTTCATGCATTCTGGGCATCACTGGTGGCTGATCAAATACCGTGCCAGAAACCAGGACAGTGTTTGCTGCTTGGGAGGAAAAGGGAGACAGTGGTGGGAGATACGCCCACCCATGTGGACAGAGCTGGCCAGCTGGGTGCACAATGGGGGTTTAGTGATGCTGGGGCTGGGTTGCACCAGTGCTGAGCGGTGTCCATGTGAGCAGTTAGAGATGGTCGGAGGGGACATGTCCATGTCTGTTCCTTCCAGGATCTCATCACTCCTGCTGCTGGGACAGCATTTTCTGTGGCATGGCAAGTCCCAACTCCTATCTTGCTGCAGTACCACCAAGATCTCTAGTGTTTTGGGGGACAGCGGGCAGGTGCAGCAGGACAGGCTGCACCAGGCACCTTTGCAGAAGTGCAGCAAGGAACAGGGATTGCTCTTATCTGCAGCTCTCCCCAGGGCCATGCTGCTTGCAGAGACAGATGTTTTCCTTCCTACATCCCCTGAGAGTTCCTCAGGGCATGAGGCCGCACAAGCAGCCAGGGGGGTTTGGTCCTGAGGAGACTGCAGAATAAATCACCACTCTAACTCCCATGACAACTTCTTGCTGCCCTGCAGTTCACAGGGGAGGAGAAGCCCTCAACCACTGCCCGTACCATAAATCACAATTACATTTGCACTGTTTACAGTTGTTACAGGACAAAGGTTTAGATTTAAAGCAGCAAAGAGAAGCGAATGAGCAGCATATGAATTCATGAAAGCTGTGTGCACTGGTAAGCTGTCACCATCAGACTGTCAGAATACTTGTAATGCAGCAAAGTCGTGTTTTTTCAAGGCTGTTCTCAGGGAGTGCTGCAGTGTTTTCACATGTCTAAATAGAACATGCTTTTGCTGTTAACAGCTTAGTGGCTAAAAAGTATTCCTTTCTCTTAACCTGGTTATTTCTTTAGAAATTTTAAGGGCATTTTAGGAATAAATAACATTCATATGTAATAATTAAATTCTGGTGTGTAAGGTCTCATTCTGAATCAGTTTTAACCCAACTTCATTTTGTGTTACAGAAAATACACAAAGTACTCATAATTGTTTTGCCTTTTTGCAACACTTTAAATCTGAGTTTATTACATAGTTTGCAAGTGTTATAATATATTCATTAACTCTCTATAAGTTAGGTAGGTATACCATCATACTTATTTTAATCTAATGAGATATTTGAACTCAGATTTCCACTTACTGAATTTGTGAGAATCTGGAATCTAGAGTGCTAGCTGCAGCAGTAGTAGCTGAAGACAGCAAGCACTGATGGAATGTAGCACCTTTATGTATCTGAGCCACTCAGAATGTGTGGACATTTTTAAAAACATTGATTTTCTGCAGGTGCGAAGTCATAAGATATGACTACATATCTTATAACTACATATCTTATATAGGTATCTTACTACATATCTTATGTAGTTATGTTATAACTACATATCTAATGATTACATATCTTATAAATACATTTCTATGAGTAGAAAATTGCAGAGATATTGGAAGAAAACTTCAACAAATAAAACCAATCACAAAAATAACATAATTTGGCCAATATAAAATGCAAACGAGTGAATACAAACTCCTGGTTTGTGTTTGTAACCCATCTGGGATGACTGAAAATGAGAAAACTAGAAGAATAAATGAGAATCTATAGCAGATTCATTAGAAGGGAGATATCATTCTATTATTAATCTGATACTCACTTCACTGCAACAGAAAAGGAAAGAAAAAGTATCTATAACTGTAATTTTGTTTCATGTGTGTGTCTGTATTCCTTTTGTTTGGTTGTTTTTTAACTAGAAATAGGTATTTTTATTATGAACTGAGCACATATATATGAGGAGCAATGGAGAATTTCACAGACAAAAGTAATGAATGTGTGTTTCAGGTAGAAGTTATGTTTCTTCAGACATTGAAATAAAAATCAGACGTGATAGAACAAAAAATAGAGAAGAAGAAAGAAAAGGTAGAGAAATCAGAAAAGCAGGATCAGAAAACATGGGATTTGTCAGCCAGATATAAAATGGCTCTAATGGCTGTTTCTATGGTAACTAAAAATGAATGGCTCTGAAGATAAGCTTGCTTTTTTATTCATCAGGGACATTAACATTGCTGTCTAGTGGCACACACTCCTATGATACTCTCAGCCCAAACTTGAGCATGTAAAGATTCGGTATGACCATCATATGATTTCACACTGATGACCTGTAACAACTTTTATGGACAAGAACTGGTTCCCAGCGGAGTGTCAGCTGCTCTGCCCTGGGCAGTAAACCAGAGCCCTGATCCGTAAAACCCACTGGTTCTCACCTTTTTTTACATATGCCAGCAGCTTCTGATTCCTTTTGCTAAGATCAGTTTATGTGTACATCATTACCATGAGAGTCACGATGTCCTTCCAAGACCAGTTGAAGTCCTCCAGGCACTTGAAGGAAGTGGCCACTGCCACTGGAGTAAAAGGGAGCTGCCCTTCTGCAATGCTGCCTTCTCCTGCCTGCACCTTCCCTCTCTGTGCCTGGGCATGATGTAGTTCAGGATCCCCATGGCTTATCAGGATAAATGAGACTTTGCTAATTCTGTGTCCAACTGTCCTACACAGTCCCCCAAATGTTTTCCTTCGTCATCTACCCCCACCCTGCTCATGTTATAACAGAACAAGCTACATACCCACTGCTTCATGCCCTAAAAAACCCCTCTCCTGGTAAGCTGCAACACAGCCACACCATTCTTTCAGACTCTTTGAACTGAAAAAAAACCCCTATAAAAGAGTAATTATGTCTTGGGGCTACAACAGCACTATGTGTGATCTGTAGAAGACCGAGGACCATTTTTTTCCTGGGACAGAAGAAGCCATTCTCCAGAGGTGACCAGCTGTGAAGAGAGTAGCTACACGTCCCTCTGCACAGCTTGACACTCTCTTAATTAGCAATAAAGCCATAACCCGTGTAGACCGTGGTGAACTGGGTCAGAGCAGTGGTCTGGCTCAAAATTACCACAGTAAAAAGAGTTAAGCTGACATGAGAACGTATGAAGCTTTGTGTGAGCAGGTGGGAGCGGCAGGGGCCATGCACACAAGGGTCGGGGAAGGGCAGGGTGACCTCTCTTAGTGGCAATTCTGGTTTATGCCAGTTCCAAATAACTCTGAAACTATGGTCTGGCTTTGCACCATAGCCTGCCCTTTCGTTTGTTAAAGGTTGGGTTTTTTCCAGATATTCTGGTGCCATACCAAATGAAAAATGGCCTTTTTTTTTTTCAGCCAAGAGTTCTAGAAATGTTTTGAAAGAAGGACTTTCAGAGAAGAGTGCCTTCGAGCAGTAAAAGTGCTTTCACACAGGTTTAATAAAATACTCAACCTGCTGATGTGGAGTTAAAGCCTTTGGAAGCCCCACCTGGGGGACAACCAATTCGCACCAGTCCTTACGTGAGATAGTGCAGTGAGCTGCACTATCAGGTGTTTCTTTAAAGTTTGTTTTCCATTGCTTAATAAAAATTTCAACAGGGGAATCATTCACAGTACAGGCAAAAAGGAGAAGGCATACAATGCGGTTCACTGGAAAGAGAGAATTAACCAGCTGTAAATCTCCCCTGTCTTTGCAGTGCAGCCATCAGCTGCAAAACAGTCTGAGGAACCAGCAGAAAGGGCAGGCTGGTTTCCAGTAGTAGGTAACAAAAAGAACAGAGCCCCATCAGCCTGAAACACAAACCAATACGTCTTGTATTGAATTTGATGTTCAGTGATGCAACCAGATGCATTTTAGATGCGAATCCACCTGACTTTACTTGGAAGCTGATGCAAAGGTTTTGAGGAAGCTGTGGAATGGTTTTTGGCTACAGGTTCAGTAAATCAGTGGATGCTGTCTGGAGTATTGAACAGAAATTAGAGACTGCAAATGCTCACTCACTCATCAGGGTGAAGTTTTCTTTCTTTGCACTTAGAAAATGACACTCGATACCGAAGTAGGGCTAGTACCTTTTCCTTCATTTGCATCAAAGGAGAGGGTCTCTGGAATGTAATTGCTTCTGGTCTAATGAGCATGTAGAAAAATGAGATAATTGTTTGTCATTGACTTCTCTGCAGGGCTGTCTAGACTACAGCTGCACTGTGAATACATGGGCTGCAAAACTGCGGGTCTTGTGTTGATTGTCCCTATCCTAAGAGCTGGTAGTGTCCCAGTCATGATACCAACATGCCAGCAGGCTCTCTGGAGGCTACCTATATCTGTCTCCACATTGCCTGCATCAGGGGAACTGTCTCTAACTAGTGTCTGTCCCTGCAGTGTGTTGTAGTTGTATTCAAAAAGGCAAGACTCTCAGCCCCAGTTCTGCCTGAGATCTCAGCAGCAGTCCTGTGATATTTTACATATGCTCATCACATGGGAGCATTGTGGGAGGATATGTATGGAAATGTACAACTTTGCATCCCTACTCAGGCAGATGGGCATAAAATTCAACCCTGTGCCATCTTTTGGGGGCGGGGAGGAATGAAGGTTAGCAGTGAGTGCATTTAATAGAGCAGAGTACAGAAGGAATCCCTCTTGCAGTGAAATGGTTCATCTCTTGGGGTATCCTCTCGAGTAGCCACACTCTTAGAAGCTTCAAAAGAAGCTGCAAAAACTCCAGAACTGGCAGGTATATGAAAATTCAATAGCAGGAAAATTTCCTTTTAATTTTAGTATTTAAAGAGCAGGGAGTGGAGGAGCAGTTGGCCATTCTGAACTCCAAAGCAAGTTATACACCCTCAGTATGTCTTCACTTTAGTTTGTCCATCTGTCTGGTTTCCTAATAGTACATTCCACCTATGTTGTAACTTCGGATGTCCCTTCTATTTATATTCATATCTGACACTATTTTGAGTGCTTCCAAATTCATAGCTTGATCTGTTTACAGCTGCAGTGGAAAACAATTGAAAAATTAACTCAGGACAGGGAAACTTTATAGTACATCTGGACTATCTGCTACAGTAGATGGCACTATAACTTAAGTGAAGTGAGAAGTCAGCTGAGCTGGGATCTTCCAAACCCCTAAATAATAGGATTCTTTGTGCAATTTTAAAGAACATTCCAACAAAGTAAGTAAGGATCAGACCTTTGGCATGCTTCTGTGTTGTGGCCAGATTCCAGTTTCAAATTTTTCAGGTCAAATAATTTCCTTAGGAAAACTATGAATCATGCATTTGCATAATAGTTTTTCCATCTGCTTGCATTTCTCCACTCAGAGTCTTATTTTTGTTCCTTTTAATATTTCACCTGAAAACACAGACATCTTGTTTTCTTTATTAAATTCTGTGAAAATCAGTGGATTGCTACCAGCAACATACTACTTGATCTGATCTTACTATGTGTTATTGCTAACTGAAACAATCATGTCCTGTTATAAATTGGAGGATCACATCTTGGAATAACATGGCTCACACTTGGTATTTGCACATTAATTTGATCTATCTGAGCTAGAATGTTTATCTGACCCTATACCCATAATATTGGAGCATCCCAAAATGATTTACAGCTCGTGCTCTCATAATATCCCAGGAAGTAGGATAGGAATGTTATTCCTATTTCCAAATACAAAATCAAAGACCAGATAAACCAAATAGCTTCACATCATTCACACAGGGGCTGTGTTACAATGGAGACTTGCATTATATATGGATTGTATCTACATCTTGGATGCACATAGAACACATTTTTGTTCTGTGTATCCCATTTGAAGAAAATAGTTCCCATTCCTCTACATTGGTATTTAGGTTGTTCTGTTTTTCTGCAGAATAAAGGCTTGGTCTGAAGCAGGTTTTGCTGTTAAGCTGTACTTTGGAAAAGGCCATAAATACTGGGTATCTGAAATAAAGGCAGTTGCTTTAGACCAACCCAAGGCATTCCCAGCTGTTACTAAACTTCTTTCCAGTGTATTTAAAAAAATATCACAGACCTGTCAAAAAATTAGTTCTCTGGCTTGATAATGTATTTAAAAGAGAAGTAAATTGAAGAGGCAGAGAAAGAAGTAACTCCACAAGAAAGCATGAGAGATGTAAACCTTCCCATGATGTATCGTTTTATTGTCCACTGTATGTTGAAACACAGCTGTGGCAGCTACTGCATTCCATCAGGGTCATTGCATATTCTTCAAGATAATTTTGGATATGTATGGACCTTTGTTTCTTCAGTACTACACAACGAAAATAAAACCAGATCTTGAGGTGTAAGGTTTTTCATTAGTATTCAAGAAAAAGTACAAAAAGTACAAAAAGGACACTGGTATGTTTTATTATATTCCACTGGCATCTATGTGCCTCTGTGTTTGTGTTACTAGACAAATTCTGCTGCTGGTGGCACTTCCTATAATGCAAGGACATCTTTTTCTATTATGCAAAAAGGAATTTAAAGACAACAAGAGCTGAACCTGAAAGCCAGAGAGAATAAGACATTGCTGCCTTAGGAATATATTATTAGATTGGTAAAGAGCTCACAAAGCCCTTCCAAAAGCTAAATCTTCTGTGATTTAAGTTTGTGCCAGGGTACACTATATTGCCAGAATAAAAGCAGAGAGCACACTTTCATGCAAACAAGGAAAATCCTCAGAACTGATACTCATAATGTAAATTTCATAGAATCATAGAATGGTCTGGGTTGGAAGGGACCCCAAGGATCATAGTGCTCCAACCCCCCTGCCACAGGCAGGGCCACCAACCTCAGGCCTGGATCTACACAAGGTTGCCCAGGGCCCCATCCAACCTGGTCTTGAACACTTCCAGGGACGGGGCATCCACTACTTCTCGGGGCAGCCTGTTCCAGCACCTCAACACTCTTTCCGTAAAAAACTTCCCTCTAATATCTAATCTAAACCTTCCTTCCTTTAGTTTTAATCCATTCCCCCTTGTCCTGCCATTATCTGCTCTTTTAAAAAGTTCAGTCCCTTCCTGTTTATACGCTCCCTTCAGGTACTGGAAGGCTGCAATGAGGTCCCCCCGCAGCCTTCTCTTCTCCAGGCTGAACAAGCCCAGCTCCCTCAGCCTCTCTTTGTAGGGCAGGTGCTCCAGCCCTCTCATCATCTTTGTGGCCCTCCTCTGAACCCTCTCCAACAGTTCCACATCTCTCTTGTATTGGGTGCCCCAGATCTGGACACAGTACTCCAGATGGGGCTTCATGAGGGCAGAGTAGAGAGGGACAATCACCTCCCTGTCCCTGCTGGCCACCCCTCTTCTGATGGAGCCCAGGATCCCATTGGCCTTGTGAGCTGCAAGAGCACACTTGCAGCTCGCAAATTTTTCATAAGAATTTTTTTTCCTTACCTTGACAAATAAACAATCATGTAGGAAACTCAAATGAGAAACTATTCAAGACATAATTTGAAATGGTGAACAAATAAAGCAAATAATTGAAACAGTAAAAGAGTGAGTCTAAATAAAGAAGTGTAAACTGCAAGCACGGTTTTTTTCTTCCAAAAAGAGCAGCTACCATAGACTATTTTAAAATAAACATTTACAATGCAAAGTTTGAAGGAAATTATATCCTGAAATACAGTAGAGAAAACTCATCTTTATTTTCACAGGTGTCTTCTTTCCACAGAACCTGTCTTAAAAAGGAACTTCACAAGGGTTTCCATATACTGCACATTTAAGGTCTTTATATAATTATTGGAAATAAGCTTGTAAGTGAGATTCCCTGAGGTAACCTGCAGAGGAGCCTCACTCGCTCCATTAACAAGGTGCTCCTGAACTAGATGCCTAGGTGAGTGTCCCCCTTGGGCTGCTATAATTTTAAAATATATTTCACTGAAACATTAGATATGTAACTTGCTTATTGGATGTTGCAATTACATCATTAAACTCTGAAATTACAGGATCAGAATCCTTAGATCCAGGGTACTGCTTTAAGGAAACTCTGAAAAGTTTATGGTTCAATATAAGCTGTTTCTATATATAAGTGAAAGAATAATCTTTAAAGAATAATCTTGAAAACATGTTCTTACAATGGTGGTTATATTAATTTTATAGCTAGAATTATTCTTTTCACCTGCTCATAAAGGATTGATGAATTAAAATAAACTTGCCATGGATGCACTGAACCTACTGTTTGATTCTACTTTGCCAGAATTATCTGAAGTCCTTTATTACTCCCACAGGTACTATGAGGTTATGAAAATACTTGAAAAAAAAGTTTTACTACCAACTCCATGTCAGTAGGCAGTGTAAATACTCTGCTTTTGACCCCTTCAACAATCTGGATGACTCAGACTGACAACTTGATTTATGGGAAGGTTCATGTTAAAATGCTCCTATCATATTTTTAAACACATTATTTGCATGTATCTTTTCTAACACCTCACAACATGCAGTTTGTTTTCTGAAAAAAAACCCCTCATGTAAACAGTGCCTATCCCTGATCTTCATGTGCTTCTTTTCCAGTTCTTCAGCTTTCTCAGCATCTGGGGCTGGAAAAATTTAGTCTGTACTTCTTTTGCACACAGTAACGCAAAACTGGTACTAAATTGAGGCCTTAGGATTTAAAATGCTGGGGGAAAAGCTGAATTTGTGTACTGAGCTGCTATACACTGACCTAGTTTTAATCTCATAATAGGTGAGATTTTCTCCCTGTATGATCAGGGAAATGGAGCCCATGGATCCCAATGAATATGGTTATACTTCCTGTTATGGAAAGCAAACACATTTTCTCATACAGTCAAGGGTGTTTCATGATATAGAGTTACTTTTTTATAAGTAAAAGACATTCTAAATGTTTTATATAGCATTTAATGCACGTACCAGTAACAGTAAATTTATAATACTTTTTGATTTCACATATTACCTGGAACATGACCATATTGACCATGACTGACATGGCAGTTACTGGCATTTTTTGTTCAGTTTTCTTTAGTTTTTAAGGGAAATCCAACATTCAAATCCTGAGTACGTGACTCTCTTCTCATAGGCATGCTGATAGTGTGCCTGTTATGATGACTTTAACAACCATAAGTCAAATGAAGGAGATTTACTTAACAGAAGAGGATAAGAAATGAACAGGAACAGACCAGAGGGAAGACTTCAGTGTGACAGTTGCATTTGGAGACAGCAGTAATAGGCAATCACATGGCTTCTTGCATTTGTAATTCTTGGTGCCATGCCAAAGTGATCAGAGTGGTCAACCAATTTTTTCCCAACTTCAAAAGCATCTTCCAAATCCTCAGCAAACTCTTTAACCTTAATTGAAAACACCTCATTGCCTGTGCTTTCTGAAGGGAGGAAAAAATGTCAAAATATTTACCTTTGGAACAAATTATTGGACAAATGGTGCCCTGTAGATAATTTGTTGAGACAACAGGATACTTGGTTGGAAAAAGGGGGTGATTATGTAAAAAAAGATTTATGACTTACACAGTTCTTGGCACTGGAGTCAAATCTCCTAGTAAATGGACTTTTCTTCTGGCTCTGGCTTACACAGTGTCACGGTGGTGGAGGTGGGAAGAACATCAGGGAGAAACAGCCTGGAGAAACAGCAGAAGCTTCTGTTTGCTTTCAGACATTTTGGTTAATGCTCTTCTACCTTAGATGAATAGGTGTGAGCTGTTAATTATTAATTGGCTAAGCACAGGGTCAACAGATAGGAAATCTAAAGAAAAACTAGAAACTAATAGAATTGTTCTGGTGATTTAGCAGCAGGGCTTGTAACTCATACAAACCTCAGGAAGCAAAAAGGCTTCTTGCTGGGCTGACAGACACAAGTGGTTGATTAAGTCTAGCAGGAATAAAAGGACCAATTTTGCAGGAGGTATGTGATACCTCTCCCAGTTAACAGCAGAGTGCTTTGAGTTTCTTAAATGAGCTTTTGTTATGTTCATGCTCACAAGGGGAATGCTTAATGTGGATAATCTCTTTAATCATTGTGCAATCTGTAAGTTTATTTTTTCTGGAAAGGTCACTTCAGAGAGCTCTTGAGAGAGAGGATGAAAAGGGTGTGAACTCTGAGAAGTTGTAAACTGAGAGGGGAGAAAAATCCTGTCCTTGTAGGGCTGTGGAAAGGAACAAAAGAAGGAAGGAAGATGAACCTGAGAACAGTGGGGAATATAGAAAATATGTTACAAGAGTCATGAAGTGTCTTCTGTAAGGGAATCAGTGGGAGTTGTACATTATCAGTGTCTACAACTGGCAACGGAGACTCTCAGGACAGCAATGAACACTATTTAACTGAAGAAAGATATCAGCAGATGTTGTTTCTTCTCTATTACATTCATCATTCTTTTGTCTGTCCTGATTTATCTCTGTTTCTACCAGAGGCTTTTGCCCCTCTGCGTGTGAACAGGTACATCTGTAGTGAAAAGCATCCTTAGTGTTATGTAGTGTGAACTTGCAGTTATGATAAATGGAAAGTGCAAGGTATTTTCCCCATGCATTTCAGGGCTGGGGGAAGAGAAACTTCATGTGTATTTTTAAACATGTTTTGTAAAAATATGTATACTCTATGTGTTGTTAGTTTAAATAGTAAAAATTACTACAAACACTTTAACTTCAAGGAAAAACAAGATATCATATTGATTTCACAGAATCACTAGGTTGGAAAAGACCTTTAAGATCATCAGGTCCAACTGTAGCTGTCCTCTACTAAACCATATCTCTAAGTACCTCATCTACCCATCTCTTAAACACATCCAGGGATGGTGACTCAAGCACCTCCCTGGGCAGCCTGTTCCACATCGCGGCAGCTCTTTCAGTGAAGAATTTTTTCCTAATGCATAATCTGACCCTGCCCTGGCACAACTTTGTGCCATTTCCATTTGTCCTATCTCCTGTCACCTGGCTGAAGAGACCATTGAACACCTCTCTACAACCTCCAACCTTCTTTGGCTTACACAACTAGGACTTAACAATGTAACGGTGTGAAGATTATCTAATATTTGATAACAAATGTCCCCAAACCCACTGGGAAAAATTCCATTCCTCCCTTCCCTTCCTTCCCTTCCTCCTGCCTGCCTCCTCCTTGCCTTCCTTCTCACTGCATAGTCCTTGAACACCTGCATTACATGGTAACTAACACTGGAAGGGATGTCAGCAAGTCTGCAGCCCAGCCTCCTGCTCCATTGAACATCAGCCACAAGATCAGACCAGGTCACTTAGGACTTTTTCCAGTTGTATCCTGAGAACTTCCAAAGATGGGAGACTGCACCAGCATCCAGCATCTCTGGAAAACTTTTGCTAGTGTTTGACTTTCCTCGGTGTGAAAAATAAGTGAGTATATACTGGTGTGTGCCAGTGAGCCAGTCTTCTTCAGGAGAAGCAGCACCAGTCAGAAGCATACAGAAGTACAGGTCAGAAGCATACAAGGGCTTCATGTTGATGCTTCAAAATACCAGGATTCTCAGTTATGTTTTTTAACAGTGCTGTATGTCTGTAAGTATATATTTGTGGAAGGCTGAAGAGAATGATGAGGACTGCTAATTAAACAGAGACCCTCAAAAATGCCCATCTGGCTAACACCCAAATCAGATTCTCATCTGAAAATGGCTAGAATTAGTACATTCAGGTGAGTATTTTATGATATGTAACACAAGAAACATCTGTGGTTCCAGCCAGCTTCTCATGAAAGGAAGCTCTGATTACAAAGCTGTCAGGGCAGTATACAGTAATCTATATACTTAATGGAAATTTTGAGGAGAGGAGAACACTGAGCAGTTCTCACCCTCTGGAGCTGGGAAGTGATGTGAATTGCAACCCTTCAAAACCCCAGAGACAGAACCTAGTGATTCATGAGATTAGGTTAAAAATAGGGAGGGTTAAAAATAGTAAATGTTCTTTTTGTTGGTATGCTGGTTTTAAATCCATACAGTTCACATTTTCTGGCTACACAGCCCTGAAATCTATTGAAAAGTGCAACTACTTAAAAACCAAACAGACAGTGACTGAGACCACTGTTATAACCCAGGGGAGCTTTGAGACTGTATTTATACTGAAAAAGCCGGGCTGTTACACTGCACAAGGGCCTCAGGAAGCCTCAGGCCCAGGACTTCAGCCCCTTCTGCTGCAGGATGATAATTAAACCCACAAAACCAAACACACGAGTTTCTGCTTTTTATTAAGGGAAATCTCAGCTCAAGAGAGAAGAAAACCTGATGCTTTCTTCTGAAATGCTGAAGTCCTGATTCTGCTCTATGGATACCCCTCTTTCCTAAGTAATGGAGAGAGGCCAGCATGGGAAGGCAGATGGGTCTGACACCAGTTGTCTCCTGTGTGCTGTGGGCTACAACTGTGTTCCTGACATACCGTTCTCCTCTCTGCCCTTGCAATGCCCTTTGCTCCGTGACTTGATGGAGTTACTGAAAGACAGTCCTACAGCTGTTCTCCGTAGTGCCTGCCTGTGCTCCAGAAACAATCTCAGTTACAGAGAGTTTAGGGCTCTTCCAAATTAATTCCCATTTTTTGAAAGGTTTTAGGGTGAAAATCTCGTGACAAACCTAGTCCTAACATCCTTTCTCTGATGTAATTTAAATTTTACTCAGGACTCCCACTGACTTATCTAAGTCCTTTGAGATTTTGCCCTATCACATTAGCACGTTGCAGTCAGCTATAAAAGCAGCAACAGAACTGAATCCCAGAGAGGAGCATCAGAGTAACATGCATTATTTCCATCCAAGTAAAAAGATCTTTCGGGATTTTCTTTCCTGGCCAAATCTAAAGCTAAACATATTACTCAACTGTGCACAAGTCTGTTTGCTTTCCAAGCCAAAGCTCACTAGAAAAACAGGAAATAATAAGATTGTGATATATAAAACTAGGTTGCTCTGCTCTGTTGATTTGTCAAAGCCACAACATGTGTTTTCCATTAGCTTGCAAGTACGGGGTGAAATGTTTAATGCATCTATCTACCCATCCATCCATCTATCTATCCATGCATCTTAGGGTTTTTTTCTGAGTGGAGCAAAGGTTCAGCTATATTTCTTAGAGCTTAGAGAAAGCAAGACTATCCTGGTGAAAGGGGAGCAAAACAAAGTCAAACGTAAAAGTGCTGTTTTGCTGCTGCCAGTCTTCAGTTCAGGAGGTGCAGTCCTTCCTAAACTCCTTCCTAAGGGCAGCTAAGAGTGAGGGAAACTCGTTGGAATATGCCATTGGTTTCCAAGTTTTACTCCCTAAAGAGCAGCATTCACCCTTCAATTCCACACTCCTTAACTTTCATTCTCTCACCAAACCTCCGCGCCGTAACAAACCCCTGTCCCTCTTTATTTCCTGACCATGTTTTCAGAACTGAGTAAAGAGATTTGGTGACAAGCAATTTTTGAGCAACACTTAGAGAAATTTGAAGAGTATGTATACTGCATTTAAGCTTTGGGAACTGGCAACTCTGGCAGCCTGTGCTGAAAATGGAACTAAAAAATTTGAACATAGCTCTTTATTTTTGTAAACTCCAGAAATTTCTAAATGTGGAAAATGATCAGCACCGAGTCTCATGCACCCAAGCACTCCAATTTTTAATAATTGAATTTACCAGAAATTTGGTTATTAGGTGACTGCTACTGGCAGTTCTTATACAATCAAGTGAATTCTGGGAGTGCTGAATGTGTCTTTAACCAAATTCTTGGTCATTCAATAGGGAATCATTCAATAGGGAATACGGATATGAAGTAATTGAAATAATGGATTAGCAATTTTTCCCCTACAGAAGGTGATTTTTAAAAAAAGGCAGAACCTATAATAATTGTCAGGACTTTGATGAGGATCGCCTAGTGACAGTACAGCTGTGATTTGTCAATCAGGTGAAGCCAGAGGATGTCACAGCAGTAGAGAGTTGTGGACTTTTTGTCAGGACTAACCTCATCTTTGGTCAAGTGGGCTACAGAGTTGAAACTGAAGCTAGGTATAGGCTTGGCCTTGTATGAGGGACAAGCTGCATTTTAATATATGAAGTGAGTAGGCATTTAAATCATTGTGCTGAATTTCTTACAGGCATGTACTACCCCAGATGCCAAGTATATGCTACATATACCCTAGCCATGTAATCACTATTATTCCTAATTTAAGTCTTGAGTAATTCCATGATTCCTCACAGAAGCAGAGTTGCAAGATAGGACCCAGGGGCAAAGCCACAGCATGTCCAGGATTGTATCTAATTTCTGTGGCAGGAACATATTCTGTCAGTGGTAACTGAGATGGGTTCAAATGTGCTATTGTACATCACATATTGATGATGACATCTGTTCCTAAGGCTGAAAGACCAGATCATGTGAGGGACTTTGGTACCCATAATGGATTGTGAACATCAGCACCCAAAATTGCTACCCTTCAGACCGGTGCTCGTGACCTATGCTGGGAGGCATCTAAAATCATTGGCTTATCAAAGGTCCCAAAGGTTCAGCCTCTGGCCACGTGCAGTGCTTTGGTTTTAACAGGACTCAGCAAATTGTTTTCTGTTACATGCATGTACTGTGTGCACCTTGCTAGAACTGAGAAGCAAGAGTTTCTCTGCTGAAGGGTCATAGAATCATAGAATCATAGAATCATAGAATGGTCTGGGTTGGAAGGGACCCCATGGATCATAGAGCTCCAACCCCCCTGCCACAGGCAGGGCCACCAACCTCCAGGTCTGGATCTACACAAGGTTGCCCAGGGCCCCATCCAACCTGGCCTTGAACACTTCCAGGGACGGGGCATCCACTACTTCTCTGGGCAGCCTGTTCCAGCACCTCACCACTCTTTCTGTAAAAAACTTCCCCCTAATATCTAATCTAAACCTTCCCTCCTTTAGCTTTAGTCCATTCCCCCTTGTCCTGCCATTATCTGCCCTTTTAAAAAGTTTAATCCCCTCCTGCTTATAAGTTCCCTTCAGGTACTGGGAGGCTGCAATGAGGTCCCCCCGCAGCCTTCTCTTCTCCAGGCTGAACAAGCCCAGCTCCTTCAGCCTTTCTTTGTAGGTCTTTTGGTAGTCTACTCCAGGAGGTCTCAAAGCCTCTCTCTCTCTCTCATGGACCAGGAGAGATGGTCTTGGAGGCTTCTTATTGCACTTAAATCATGGTCTGGCTGGTGTGGCACAGTCACTCCTTTTTCACAGAGCTGCCCCAGAACTGCAGCTCCTTCCTTCGCCTGGGAGCATTAAAAGCTCCTATTTCACATCTCCTGTCTCTTTCAGAGACTGGCCTAACCACTAGTCTGTGAGTTACTCCACCTTCCAGTTGAATCTGTGCCCCTGGGAAGAAAAGAATTAACAGCTTCTGAGGCCTGAAGGAATAGTCAGAGGGAGCCTGGTTTTGTGGTTGGGATGCTACTGGTCTTTTGGCTGTACATGAGCAATACAGGAGCCATAATAAGGCTCACATGGGAAGGGAACCTGCCCTAGAGGCAGCGCCTGTGATACTGAAGAGAGACCAGTTCCCACCAACCGCCTGTTTCTCCAGACAGTGGCTGAGACATGCCACTGGCACCAGTGGGACAGCTGGAGGAAGCAAGGAAGAAGGACACTGGCAAGTGAGCCACCATCAGCAACTAGAAGCAACTGGGAGTGCCTATAAGGAGAGATGAGTGTGCCTACCTTCCTCCCCATCCCCTTGCTCCTCACAGTCTACAGTGTGGCTGGGGGTGCTGGCTAGGGAGGAAGGACATCAGAGCCTTGAATTTCAAGGAAGGCAGCATCAGTGAAAGCCACTAACTATGGCACTGATTGAACCAAAAACCTCTATTCTGGGAGCAGATGGTAGAGCTGAGGTGCCCCATCACTTGGGCAGCACTCACCCTTTCACTGGCATTCTTGCTGCTCTTGGACATCACCTGCACCATCAGAAACTAAGGGTCTGAGTGGTGAGCACGCTGTGTGAGCAGTGAACAGATTCACACTCAGCAGGCATGATCCTTAACTGAGGAGGTGCCTGGCTCTTATGCTGGGTCTGTGATTGATTGTTTGCCAAACCAAATACCCTCAACAGCCTTGTGTTCTCAGCGAGATGTTACGTGCTGGAGGAATGGGAGGGTTCAGCAGAGTCCTCCGCCCCATTCTTCATAAGCAGGCAGTCTCTTTCCTTCCCCCATTCAAATCAAACATTCAACTATCAGGGGAAAAATCTAACTGCTGGGACAAATTGCAAACTTCTGAGGCAAAAAGCACAGACAGTACGTCCAGTGACTGGTTCCTTGTCACAAGCATTTCACTCCAGGTTTGTGCATGGGAGGTCTGGATTCATGTGATGTGTGAAGCTGAGTAAAGGGGCTCAAAGAATGAAGGACTAAATCAAAGGGAGGGTGGGGTGATGGAAACCATGGGAGGGAAGAATGAGTGGGCCAAAAGAAGGGAGGAAGGGGAGGAAGATAGGAAGGGTACAGAACGAGTTCGTGGGTGATCACACAGGTGATGTGAATCATCCTGTGCTGATCTCTTCTTCCACTCTGTTGACTGGTGGAAATATCACTTGACATTGCTTCATGATGTCTTACTGAGAATAGAAGGAACTCTCTTGTTTCCAGTGAGCAGAAGGTGAGCTATTAAAAGTTAAAGACTAGAAACCAGTAGTATTTGGAAGAGATGCAGCTCCTCGCTGACCTGGAAATAGGGCTGAACTGGAAAATTCATTAAAAAGCTGAAGTCCTTGCCACCTGGCAGGTTTCCTACTTTTTAAAGGGGTGATTACTGTCCAATAATGTGTTTTGCTAAATTGTGGGAAATTATTAATTTTTAATGTGGCATTCCCAAAAGAATTCTTTTCACTGAGTTATATTTTTCTACTTTCAATAATCAATTTGAAATGTATGAATATCAGTACATGATATTTGCAACTGGAGTCAGTTACAAAGCTTTTCCTGAGTTAAACTCACCCTCCACCAGACATCTGAGCATTTTTGCAAGGAGCAGGAAGACAAGCTTTAAGGGCTTGTCTTTCCTTGTGGGCTGCAGGATTTGGCTAGTCCAGTTGGACAGAAGATACTTTTCTGAATCTGGGCAGGGATCTCTTGTACTTCATCTTCCACCACAAATTTCCCCCTTGAGGTTCATTCATGCATCCCAGTAGTGTTGCCAAAACCTCTTTGAAGTAGCATCTAGCAGTATTGTTGGACACTGATTTTAATTTCCAAAGTGACTACAATAATTTTTTTCAGCCAAGCCTCAGCACTCTTACTGGCAGACATCTTGTTTGAGATGAGGACTCTCCATTCTTCTCATCTTTCAGCAGTCTTCTGTCACCAGATACTTTCTTGGTGGCATTTTTAAAGGTTTTGAGACACCACTGGTGTATTCTGGAAGGTTTGGATGGAGGCTCTGGAGGTAAGTGGGTATTCAGAGACATCTGGCCTTGGCAGAGTACATCCCTCTGGACGACATGGGCCATCTGGACTCCCTCCAGCTGTGCTCACCAGGGTGGATGACCAGTTGGACAGAAGGAGGCTTTATTTTGCTTCTGCTGCCAAGTGTAGTGGCAGCCTAAGGGCAGCTTTTACTGTCTGAGTGTATAGTTTCCTGTACATTATCAGTTAGAGAAGGTTCTCTCAGCCACAGTTATGCTGATGTGTCACATAAGGCATTACAGAGGAAAAGCCTTGTCAACTAGATCACCATGACTATACCCAAAACACCGCTCTACATTAGAAGGAGCAATGTATGTACACTATACGGAGGTCATCTAGCAGCCAAGGTCTCAAAAAGGGCTCCATCAGCAGAGGGGTGGCCAGCAGGGACAGGGAGGTGATTGTCCCTCTCTACTCTGCCTTCGGGAAGCCCCATCTGGAGTACTGTGTCCAGATCTGGGGCCCCCAATACAAGAAAGATGTGGAACTGTTGGAGAGGGTTCAGAGGAGGCCACGAAGATGATGAGAGGGCTGGAGCACCTGCCCTACAAAGAGAGGCTGAGGGAGCTGGGCTTGTTCAGCCTGGAGAAGAGAAGGCTGCGGGGGGACCTCATTGCAGCCTCCCAGTACCTGAAGGGAGCTTATAAGCAGGAGGGGATTCAACTTTTTAAAAGAGCAGATAATGGCAGGACAAGGGGGAATGGATTAAAACTAAAGGAAGGAAGGTTTAGATTAGATATTAGAGGGAAGTTTTTTGCAGAAAGAGTGATGAGGTGCTGGAACAGGCTGCCCAGAGAAGTAGTGGATGCCCCGTCCGTGGAAGTGTTCAAGGCCAGGTTGGATAGGGCCCTGGGCAACCTTGTGTAGATCCAGACCTGGAGGTTGGTGGCCCTGCCTGTGGCAGGGGGGTTGGAGCTCTATGATCCATGGGGTCCCTTCCAACCCAGACCATTCTATGATTCTAAGATTCTAAAAGATGGGCAAATAAAGACAAGGAGCATTGGTTACTTACTGCTGGTAAGACACAGCAGTCACAGCCTTCACAGTCTTTGCACATTAGATTTACCTCTGTGACTTTGGGATGAAGAGCTCTAGAAACCAAAATTATGTGCAATCATAGAAGCATGATTCATGACATATTTGCAAATAAAAGCAGAAGAATCATCACATTAGAGGGTTTAAGTTATTTATGTCTTCATCAGGTTAGTTTGTCTGAGGTTGCATTTTATCTGAATCTCATTAAAAAGAGTGAATAACCTCTAGGCATGACTGGATAATATTCCATGGGCAGGTCTCCTCTAACTCCAACATCATCATGTGGAACTGCTGTAATCTGGACCTAGAACAGTTCACTAAACAAAAATAGGCCCTCACTTTGTTTCTTGCTTTTAAACCTGATTGCAAATCCCCAAATATTTTTTTTTTCTGAAGTGCTGCTCAGCATTCCAGTAAGCCTGCAAACTTTAATTAATTTATCAATTATAATTTGTTTCCAGAGTGGCACAGGGAACAGTTTCATGTATGCCTGCTGTCAGAACTTTTCAATCTGCAGATGTATCAACAAAAATGATATAATATGTTCCTCATTGCTGTGAATTGTGTGCTCTATGACAACACAGAAGAGGAAGATTTATTGGGAGAAGACTGCCAGATGCTGTCCAGAGAGTAGAGGACATCTTTAGCTCTGAACTAGGTTTACCAAGCCAAAAAAGTCCTGGCACTGTAACAAATGCTACATGTGTATTTGAAAGTTTAAGAGGGAGACAACGAATAATAAAATAGCTTAATTGAATGGGAATAGAGTTAGCTTTGAAAGCCAGAACACAGTTACTTTGCACATGTTCAAATTAAAGTAAATCTCATTTTATATATATACAGATATATATATTTGAGCTTTCCTATTATCCATTAAAATTACTTGTCTTTTATAATTTATAGAGATTGTGAGTTTTAGAAAGCTGTTTCCCATTTATCTTCCTTGCAACTGCTGATGGAATAAACTACAAAGCTGTGACTTCCAGGATAACAGCTGAGTAGTAATTGGTGAAAGTAGTTCATATGAAAAAGCAGGTTTGTTCTTGTGCTGAGCAGGTTGCCCTCTGCCACTAAACACACAGACCTTCCAACTGAAGAAAATAAATTTCCTATTCCTAGAGCAAAAACCACAGGAGAGAAACTCCTAACAGGAATAACAAAGGCTGTACCAGCCTGGAGAAAGATGACCAAGTAAAAGAAAACCTATAGAGAAATAAATTATTTAGAGTTTAGATGTAGTGTAAGATGAGCTTCACAGTAAAATTTGCAATTTGACTGTGAAAAGCTGACCATTCTGGTGGCAGTATGGGGTGAAAAGGGAGCAAAAAGTCTTTGGAGGCTGCTGAAAATTGGGTCATTATTTGATATTAGGTGCCAGATATTGGTATATCCAGCAGCATAATGAAGGAGCCTGGACACAAGGTATCTATTACAATGGGGAAAAAGAAAAAAAAAAAAGAGGTAAAAGAAAAAAGAGATCCTGTGGAATTGTTGAATAGGGTCCAGAGGAGGGCCACAAAGATGATTAGAGGGCTGGAGCACCTGCCCTGCAAAGAGAGGCTGAGGGAGCTGGGCTTGTTCAGCCTGGAGAAGAGAAGGCTGCGGGGGGACCTCATTGCAGCCTCCCAGTACCTGAAGGGAGCTTATAAACAGGAAGGAAATAAACTTTTTGAAAGTTTAGACAATGGCAGGACAAGGGGGAATGGATTGAAGCTAAAGGAGGGAAGGTTTAGATTAGATATGAGGGAGAAGTTCTTTACAGAGTGGTAAGGTGCCCAGATAAGTGGTGGATGGCCCTGGACAACCTTGTCTAGTTCATGGGACCCTTGGCAACCTTGTCTAGATCCAGGCCTGGAGGCTGACGGTCCTGCCTGTGGCAGGGTGGTCACAACTGTATGATCCTTGGTGTCCCTTCCAACCCAGATCATTCCATGATTCCATGATTCTGTGATTTTCTTTTCTTAAGGTTGGGGTTTTTTTTTAATCTTTTCATTTTCTGATTTGTTTTTATATTTGTGAAATCTCTAACAAGGCTTCCAAACCATTTTGAAAGCAAAAGAGAGCTATACACAGAAAACTTCCTGGTTGTTCACAAATTTAAGGCAACTAAAATAAGGGATTCAAGATAAGCAACTCTTAGGGGTATCAAGATAAAAATGAGTTCAAGCTTAATGATGTCAGTATTATAAAAATCAGTAATGTGTTTTCAAGTAAATATATGAGTATGTGCATGAATGAGATCTTGGAGGAGCATATACATCAGCTGCACAGTTAGCAGGGGAAAGAAAAGAAACAGAAGTTTAAAATGAGAACCCAAAAAAGTTCTGTTGGTACAGAAGTGGTTAAGAGCTGAGAGGACTGTGATTTCAGCCTGTGTATTTGAAGATTTGAGGTAGAGAGAATTAATTATATTCTGATTGAGCAGGGACACAGTTGGTTTTGAAAGCCAGAAGTCAGCCAATTTTTCTGATTATTGAAAGAGGGACTGTTGATTTAAGTTAAGCCATGAAGTTAATCTTATGTTGTAGAGAAGAGATGGAAGCAATGGATAGTATACACAAAGTAAAGGCTGATAAATAAATCACCAGAAAGTCACCAGTGGAAAGAGAGGTTGCTTAGCTTTGTTTTAACTGGGGTGTGGGTTTTTTCTGGTTACATTATCATATATGTGCCAGTGAAAGGAAAAAGATGTATTATTATCAGGCAGATTGCTATAGCTGAACTCAAAACCAATAGAAAAATATTAACAAGCTGAGGGGAGAAATAGACCCCACTTTAATCATCTCCAAACATGTCAAACCACTTCTCTCAGTGAAATGTGCCTCCATTATTAGTAGGAGTCATGACTAACAGATCACTAATACATAAAAGAACAATGTCTGTGTATAAGTACATACAGGTAGACGTGACTTCAGGTCTGTGAAATGTTGAGAACTATAAAAAAGAAAAGGTTTTTCAGTTCAATAAAGAAATGCTTGTTATGGTAAAAAAAAAAAAGTACTTGGAAAGCTTCTGTAGCATCACATGTAGTTTTGCAGCTTCAAGGTTAGAAAAAGGTCCCTTTGCGCAGTGCTGTATTGGGGTATTTCTACATGTCTGGGGGAGGAAACTGAGGGAAAGGAAATACATGGTCCACACCAGAGGTTTGTCTTTTGTGGCGACTGATAGTCAAAACTTGATACATGTGTACAGTTTGTAAGCATTACAGTTTAATGCAAAAGGGTTCATTTTGCTGAAAGAGCCACCCAGGTAATGTTAGAAATGTACAGCTATGTTATATAACAGCGAGTGCCCTGAACATGCAGGGTCTGGTGACCCAAAACATGCTTTACCCTTGTTATTTATCAGTTGAGATAGATTAGATCAAAAACCTTCTGTATGGTTTTACTGTCCAGATATCGCTAGCTTAAATTGCAAACTGGCCTGTGCAAAACATCTGGGAAGACCTGCACCTACAGCCATCAGATGATTGCTTATAATTTAACTTAATCATATGTGGCTTTATAGATTGTTTAGAGACAGCTCAGTTGCGTATGCAAATTTTCTCAGAGCCTACAGGGACAAAAATGTCTTTGTAGTGTAATTGCCTTGAAGGAACATGGTTACAAATGCATAACATGCATAGAAATTGCCATCAATATCCACACATAAAGGCAGTTGTTGGATAGCTTTAAACTAGTGCTGTCAGGTGCCTGCTAAGCCACTGAGGTACATGCTAAAACACCCAACTTTTTCTGGATTTGTCAGCTAGGTAGCTTTCCAGAAATTACAGCCTGTTAGAACTGCAAGGAGATTGCTCATCTTGCAGCCATGGTGGGAATCCCTCCTCATGGTGGCTTCCCACAGCTACAGGTGTTTTCAAACAAGCCTGTCCCTTTTGCAGTTCTCATTTTAATTGTTAAGATGACTTGGTCATCTGTGCAACTTGTTTTGCCAATGAAAATAACATGCTTATATAAAATTAGTGACACCAAAGATGTGAATTACAGGGCATCCACAGGCCTGTAACCGTCACTATGAGGCAGGACAGATGACTCCTTGAAGAACCTTTGCTCAGTCCTGACCAGGAGCCTTTAGCTGAAAGGGTGTTTGCAGTTTCCTTTTGTTCTTGTGATAGAGTCTGCAGTTTGCAGATAATCAGAAGGGGAAGTTTTGGTTGCACCTAATAACACCATGGATGTAATATTAGAAATAATACCTTACAGAGGATGGGTGACAATGAACCAGATTTCATGAGCTTGTTCACCAGTAGTTTCTCCTGAAATGGCAGAACACTTCTCTGAGCTTCCTTGCTTTTCAGAGTAATAAGTTTGTGATGTAACAGGACAGATTTTGTAGAAATTTGTCTTCAACTGAAGAAAGAGATTCTGGGTCCAAATTCCTGTGTACCAGAATGGAAAGGGCAGGCTGGTGGGAAATGGCATTACAAAGCATATAGTCAGAGAAATGGAAACAAAACTGCAGTGTCCCAGACCTCAGAGCAGTCCAGATATCAGTAATGAAAGGACAAGATTGCCTCAGAGTGATGTGCATCCCAGAAAGGCAGGACAACAGCCCTACTGTCGCTTATTTCAGCGAATACAGAGGACTAACACAGTAACAGCCCGTACCAGAAGGCAATAGTGCTGTGTCAGCGGCTCACAGACAATATTAAATCTTTCAGAACATAGAAAAACACCCCTGCAAAGCAGGGTGACTTTGGAAAGACTGCTGGTGAAGGGTAAGGAAGCCTGATGTGTGAATCTTCTCATGAAACTTGTTCAAAAAGATATCTATGATGTCCTCTGCACTACAAAGATATGCAATACCTAATACCAGCTTGTGGCAGCCCCACAGGCCATCGCAGACAGTGATGATGACTTATCGACACAGGGTGGCTCTTGTGTGACTCTTCACTCAATTTATTACACAGAATTATTCACACTGTATCTTACAAGAGCCTGGTTTACCCACATTAGCCTCAGCAGTCATAGCATCATATAACAGGGGATCTAACAATCTACTTCCCAGTAAAATTGAGGGGTCACCGTAGCCTCCCAGGTCCGGGCCTGAGCCTGTGCTACAGTGCAAATAGTCTTTGCAATTGTAATCACCATTTCTGGGAATTGTAACAATGCTTTAAATGGATACAAGCTCCTGAATAAGTGTTGATACATTTTGTGCATCTGCTGGGTGCATTTTTTCTTTAACTTACTCTTTGAGGAGTTACAGTAACATCAGCAGAGCTACAGAATTTCTCATAGGATAAAGTGCGGAGTTCTGGTGAAATAAGGCAACATTGAATATCATAGAATGAATCATAGAATGGCATGGGTTGGAAGGGACCCCAAGGATCACAGAGCTCCAACTCCCCTGCCACAGGCAGGGCCACCAACCTCAGGCCTGGATCTACACAAGGTTGCCCAGGGCCCCATCCAACCTGGCCTTGAACACCTCCAGGGACGGGGCATCCACTACTTCTCTGGGCAGCCTGTTCCAGCACCTCACCACTCTTTCTGTAAAAAACTTCCCCCTAATATCTAATCTAAACCTTCCTTCCTTTAGTTTTAATCCATTCCCCCTTGTCCTGCCATTATCTGCCCTTTTAAAAAGTTGAATCCCCTCCTGCTTATAAGCTCCTTTCAGGGACTGGAAGGCTGCAATGAGGTCCCCCCGCAGCCTTCTCTTCTCCAGGCTGAACAAGCCCAGCTCCCTCAGCCTCTCTTTGTAGGGCAGGTGCTCCAGCCCTCTAATCATCCTTGTGGCCCTCCTCTGAACCCTCTCCAACAGTTCCACATCTTTCTTGTATTGGGGGCCCCAGATCTGGACACAGTACTCCAGATGGGGCCTCACGAGGGCAGAGTAGAGAGGGACAATCACCTCCCTGTCCCTGCTGCCCACCCGTAATATATGGCAGTTTAGGGAAAACAGCAGCATTTTCAGCACTCTATACAGGACTACAGTAAACTTACCCTGTTCTGGGTTTGTTTGCATGGTGTAACCACACCACGGATTCACTGCATACTTCTTGTGGTTTTTAATGTGGGGTCTAATTTCCCCGAAGCATCAGGCAGTTCATTGTGAAATGTCCATAAAACATACATTTTAAGCAATCAGAGCACCAAGTTGGATTTCAGTCTTTGCTTACATGTACAAGTTGAAAGTGGTGCAACAGGGTTGCTGTAAACTCTCATCTGTGCTCTGGAGGAATCATACACTATCAGGGTAAGTGGTTTATTTGATGATTCAATTTAAAGCCTTTTCTGATTGTAATGAAGTGACAGTATCCTTCTGTAATCATAGAATCATTTAGGTTGGAAAAGACTTTTAAGACCATCAAGTCCAACCATTATTAACCCAGCACTCACAAGTCCACCACTAAACCAGATCCCTAAGTGCCTCATCTACACCTCTTTAAAATACCCACAGGTTTGGTGACTCAACCACTTCTCTGGGCAGCCTGTTCCTGGGCTGGACAGCCTTTTTGGTGAAGAAACTTTTCCTAATATCCAATCTAGATTTCCCCTAGCACAACTTGAGGCTGTTTCCTGGGCACACTGCTGGAAACCAACAGCCCCAGGTTGTTTTCTGTTGGACAGCTTTCCAGCCACTCTGTCCTAAGCCTGTAGTGTTCCATGTGTGACCCGAGTGCAGGACCTGGCACTGAGCCTTGTTGAACCTCATATAGTTGGCCTTGTCCCATGAAACCAGCCTTTCCAGATCCCTTGATAGAGCCTTCCTGCCATCACACAGAACAGGACTCCCTCCCAACTTGGTGTCATCTGAGAACTTACTGAAGGTGCACTCTATTCCCTCTCCAGATCATTAATAAAAATATTAAGAGAACTGTATCCAGTACTGAGCCCTGGGGAACACCACTTGTGACCAGCTGCCAAACAGATTTAACTCCATTCACCACAACCCTTTGGGCCCATCCACCCAGTGAAGTGTACACTCATCCGAGCCATGACGAGCCAGTTTCTCCAGGAGAATACTGTGGGAAGTGGTGTCAAAGGCTTTACTAAAGTCTGGGTAGACAACACCAGCAGCCTTTCCTTCATCCATTAGGTGGGTCACACTGTCGCAGAAGAGATCAAGTTAGCCAAGCAGGACTTTTCATAAACCCATGCTGACTGGGCTTCATCACCTGGTTGTCCTGTACATGCCATGTAATGACACTCAAGGTGATCTCCATAATCTTCCCTAGCACTGAAGTCAGACTGATTGGCTAGAAGTTGCCCAAGTCTTCCTTCTGGCCCTTCTGGTAGATGGGCATCATATTTGCTAACTCCCAGTGAACTGAGTTCTCAACAGTTAGCCAGGACTGCTGATAAATGATGGAGAGTTGGCATGGTGAGCACTTCCACCAGCTCCCTCAGTACCGTTTGGTGGATCCCATGGGGCCCCATAGACCTGTGTGTGTCTAAGTGGTATAGAAGATCACTGAGCATTCCCTTGGATTATGGGGCTATATTCTGCTCCCTGCCCCTGTGTTCCAGCACAGGGTTTGGGTATCTGGAGAACAACTGGTCTTACTATCAAAGACTGAGGCAAAGAAGACATTAAGTATGTNTGAGGCAAAGAAGACATTAAGTACGTCAGCCTTTTCCTCATCCTTTGACATGATGCTTCACCCTGTATCCAATGAAAGATGCAGACTCTCCTTAGCCCTCCTTTTATAGCATTTACAGAAACAGTTTTCATTGCCTTTTATGGCAGTAGCCAGATTAAGTTCTAGTTGGGCCTGGGCCTTTTTCTCCCTGCATAACCTCACAACATCCTTGTAGTCCTGAATTTCCTGCTTCTTCTGCCAAAGGTCATAAACTCTCACTTTTTTTTTTTTTTG
>VZTU01007743.1:62968-121799 GCA_013400835.1 Zapornia atra | reverse complement strand
GCAAAAGGTGATTTACTTAAAAAATAGTGTGCAACGTATACATTGTTTTATTGTTGAAATATAATTTTATCTAAAACTACACAGTATAATATGCACTAGGATATTCTAATGATCAATCTATCCATATTTCTATCAAGACAACAATATTAGTTAGATATTCAAATCTAAAATTAAATTAAACAGAAGCTTTGAGCTCAGCATAATAAGACATTCCAGAGAGTGGATGAATGTAAGAGACAAAATACTTCCAGAGACATAGCGGTAAAAACAGTTTGTTACTTTCTAAAATGACAAGCAGATAACACTGAGACAAAATAGTTCCTGGTTATTCACAGGTTTCACAGCAAGTACTTGTTTAATGGGTTTTTGGGGTTTTTTTGTTTTTCCTAAAAACAGATCAGGATTTCACCATAATGTGTTGTAGTGATGTTACTACTAGTCATGTTTGGATATTTTTGTATTAGTTTTTGAACATTCAGGCTGCTGAGTTTTGTATGAAGTGCAACCTACGTAATGAACAGTCTGGGAGAGCTGCCAACAATAAATTGCAATAATCCAACCTTGTTTTTATAAAGGCATGAATCAAAAGCTTAACATGTTGCTGACACAGCAATCGTCTTAACCTTGTTATACTCCTGAGATGGTAATATGAAGTCTTATCAATATTGTTGATGTGGCTCTCTGAGGAAAGCTGAGGGTCAAAAATGACTGGAATTTATCATAAAAAGCATTTCTTTGCAGGATGTCCAGCAGCAGAACTGTGATTTCATATTAAATTGTCACTGAAATGAGAGAGATATAGCTGCTTGCCAGTGGAAGCACAGCAGGACGCAGACAGCAGCCAAAAAATTATATAAACCCCAGTAAAATTAAATCAAAGTCGCTATTTACATTTTCAGTGATAGTTATCTGATTTTAAGGTTGCCCTGTAGGTCTTTAGAGACCAAATAGAGTTCTGTAGTCTGCTCCACATTCTCTGAGGTCAAAAGTTTCCAGGAAGACCTTATTTAGGTTTTTGTAGTTAAGTCACCATAATGGTGGGGGAGGAGGTTGTGTTTGTTCCTTAAGGTACAGTCTGTGACAAAATCAGATCAGATGAACTTAGACAGTTTTCAGTAATAGACTCCTATTCAGTTGAAGATGAAATACTTCTTTATTTGTATTTTGTTTTCATGAATATAGTAGTCTTTTTGTGTTTACATATTGTACAGCATAAATACTGTGGCTCAGTAAATAGTTTGGGTTTTTTTTCCAATAAGGAACTTAATAAGGTTCAGAGTAGTGGAACTAGAAATAACTTATCTGTGCCATTAATATCATAGGTTTCCAGGTGAAGAACTAAACATATAGATGACTTTTAATACATGCCCTTCCCCTCCTGCCATACAAATTATTCTGGAGGAAGACTGAAGGTATAAGCCTTTGGATGCAGAGGGCTATTGAGCCGGTAAGCATAGCACTGCAGAAAATGGCAGGAAATATATGTATATAATTTTTAATTGTATTAATGGTGAGGGTCTTCTATAATTTGATAGTTTAAACTATGAGTTTTAAGATTATTGTAATTGGACTAATAACTATTGGTTTTCTTTTGATTACACTAATAAGACTTCCATTAGCCTACAATATATTCCAATATTGTATTCCTGATTCATCAGAAGTATTCTGACAGTTCTTTGATGTTTTTGGGCTTCCTGATTTCTGGTAAAATTTTGTTTTATCTAGATCTCTCTTACTGTATACAGTCAAATTTTTGATTCAATAGACAGAACAATATTAACAAAAACTGGAGAGGCAAATATCTTTTCAATCAGGAGGAGAACTTGTTTCCAACTTTCCTAGTCAAGAAAATGGAAGATGGAAAATTTGGTTTAGGCAAACCTTTCCATGTTTCTGTGACAAGCAATAGATTGAAGATACTGTTATGATGTGAGATCTATGAACATATACTTTTTAGGAAGGTAAATTTAATTGAAGCTACTCTGAAAAAAAAAATCTTTCAATTGTTTTCTCCAACTGCTGTGTAACAAAGCATTGATGAAGAACTCTTGTTGTATGATCAGAAAATTATTTTTAAAAGGATGAAGTGTTATTTTTGGAACAGATCAAATGGATCTGTGCTAAAACAAATAGTACTGCCAACGATTCACAAAGTGGGAGAGTAGATGGGCATGTTAATTTGTGAAATAATCTTTGAGCTATGCATTTGTTGTTTGCCTTTTTACATCCACATATTTTTGGGTAAGAACTTAAACACTAGGGAGGCTACCGTCTTTGCCTAGGTCCCTCTTAATCTGTGTGGCAGCAGGAGTAAATGGGAAACAAATCAGTTAGCTCAATTTCTTCAGTCACTTCATTAAATCTCCCCTTTTTTTTTTTTATATTCTCTGACAGATAGATGCTTTGAGTGATGTGGAACTGTCTGGAGACAGTATTTATCTTTACAGGATCACAAGCCCCTCCAGTGATCCTAATTCTCTTGGGTTTCAAGACACAATAAGAGAGAAACACTGAAAACTCCCAGCCTTGGTCATTGTGTGGGAGGTGAGACACTGGGTGACATATCTATCATGTAAAGGCAACTTGATATTTCCTTTTAGGGAATGACAGCTGTTTAACCTGCTTTTCATTTTCTATAAAAACACTAGCATTGCAAGAGGTCTGGTAGATACTCCTTTCTTTAAGAAGATTCTTTTGTGGTCTGACTGACTTCAAGAGACATGCTTCAGGCAAACCAGATTCATCCAGGTTCTGCAGCAGACCAACAATGTGGGAACTTGTGAAGAAAAATTGATGCTTACAGGAGACGAGACCCTGGCGCTGACCTTGGCACAGATATAGATAGCTCTTTCAATTTATACTGTAAAGACCTTCAGCTATGATCAGATATGTTGATTGCAAACAGAAACTGTTAGAGAATGACAAAACTTCTTCCAAGAAAAAAGGTTCAAAAGTAATTTAGGATAACATTACAGCACATTAATGAAAAGGCTATATAGTAGTATCATGTGTACCAAATCCAATAGCCGCACTCATATTCCCCCGAAACTTGGTCTAAGGTTTTCGAAAATACTGTAATTTGTCCTCATATACAGAGGAACAAATTGTGCTCCTCCATGGTATGGGAATCGAAACTGTACAAAAAGTAATTTCTTAAAATCAGTGCAAACGCTGGCTACAGTTATTAATGTTTATAAAGAATACTCATCTTGAACACTATTGACTGTCTTCCTGAGCTCTTCTCAGGATGGCAAAGATGTAGGAAGAATTTGGCTGGCTCAGAATTTGCTTCACGACTAGTGCTACCCACTTCTGGGCCACATTATGAGAAAGCCACTGGATCTCTGTACAGGGAAGGAGCTGATTTTGTCTCTTGTAAAAAAAGCCTCCCTCAGGGCAGCTTTTCTTACGACAGATGTCCTTCACCTCCACCCCACTGAACTAATTTAGTCCACAGATGGCAGAACTCCTTACTAACAAGAGACAGCTTTTCACTGGCAAAATAGTCAGAAACTGAGTTATAAAAGAAATGAACTTGAGTTCAGGCAGTAAAAACAAGATTTCAACTGCTATTGGAAACCACACTATAGAGAGGTCTACATGAAAGACTTCATCTATGTGGAAATAAAGTTCTTTTGGAGATTTCTTTTTGAAAAGAACACAGTTTTGCACTGGATACAAAGGAGGTTATAAAGAATTTATTTTGTATCACTTTCTAGGGAACCTGGGAAATAGACTTGTTTATCCTTTGATTTGAATTACTATAGCATACTGTTTATAAATGCACTTATATGACCATTTTTAAAGGAATAGTCTATCTGTAGTCTTCTGTTCTTAATTAGGTATAGTTTGTCATGTCCTTTTGTATTTTGATGAATAGAAATGGTCCTAAGCATGTGTTTAAGAACTTTGCTAGAATGTAAATTTGCTCTATTTCTTGGTTACCTGTTGTTAAATAATACATCTGGTTTCTTGAACAAAGACTAAAGGAGCAATGTTCACCTACCTGAGCAAGCCAGACAGAAGGATGAAATGAGTCCTTTAATTATTTTCAGCTTTTTGGAATGAATTCAGAATACAATTGGTAGGAAAAAAGAGCTGCAATCCATAGATCAGAAGGACAGAGGAACATTTCTTTTTTTAAAAAGAAAACCAACCACCACAATCTTTTACCCAGGAACTATTGGACATACGTACAGGAGAAAACAATGGATCCTCTCTCATAGTTGAAAAGGCAATATGTTGAACTAAGGTCGATGATTTGATACAGTTGTGAATTCTGCATTGCAGGTTGTGGTGGTTTAGCCCTGGCTGGAGGCCAGATGCCCACCAAAGCCAGTCTATTACTCCCCTTCCCAGGTGGACAGGGGAGAAAATATATATTAAGAGGCTTAGAAGTCAAGATAAGGACAAGGAGAGATCATTTTATCAGCGACGATATGGGCGAAACAGACTCAACACAGTGCAGGGAAGAACTATTCTAATTTATTACACTACACTAGAAAGAACAGTGAAGAACCGGAGTCAGGAGCGCAATCAAATCTTAAAACAAATGCAACCAGATCTTAAAAACACGTTCCCCCCACCACTCCCTTCTTAGCAGACTTTAATCAGAATCTTGCTCCCTTCTTCCCCCCCACTCGCAGTACAGGGGGGACAGGGAATGGGGAACGATGGGGTTCTCAGTAGCACCTTCCCCCCACCCCTCCATTCTAAGCAGAATTCCCTTTAGCCATGATTTTACTCCCTTCTTCCCCCCCTGCTCGCAGTACAGGGGGGGGCAGGGACTAGGAAATAATAATGGGGTTCTCGGTTACTTCATGAGCTGTTTTCCTTTCCCAGATCTTAAAACACCTCTACCTCCCCACCCCGCTCCCTCCTTAGCAGACTTCAATCTAGTCATGATTTCACTCCCTTCCTCCCCCCGATCACAGCACAGGGGGGCAGGGACTGGGAGACGGGGGCTTCGGTCAGTTCCTTGCAAGTTGGTTTCCTTCTCGGCCGGGGGGGAGAAATCCATTTCCACACACCCTCCCCCTGCTGCACCGTGGGGTCCCACGCACTAGAGACAGTCCTCCACGAACTTTCTCCGTGTGTCTCATCAGCTGCTCCGCCTGGATCCCTGCTGTGGCGGGCAGCAATAAATCACAATGTCTCTCAGTCCCAGTCCTCCACGGGGTCACCAGCCTCCCCCCAGCAAACCTGTTCCAGTGCATCTCTCTCTCTCTCTCGCTCATCTCTGTAGGTTCCAAGTGCTGGCAGGGGCTTGCTTCAGCGTAAGGATCACAGCGTCTTCTCTATGTCTCCACCTGCTCCATCCAGCGTGGAGCCCCTCCACGGGCTGCAGGTGGGGTCTCGGCCTTTACCATGGGGTTTCTCCACGGGCTGCAGGGGCATCTTTCTCTCTGGCACCTGGGGCACCTACTCCCCCTCCCCGGCCTTGGTGTGCACAGCTCGTTACATCTTCTCACTCCCTTCTCCGGTGGCAAAATGCAGCTGCTTCCGGGTTGTTTTCTCCTATATGTGATTCTCAGAGGCGCTGTGACTATCTCTCATTGGCTTGGCCCTGGTCAACAATGATTCTGGCCTTGGATTGTTTACATTTTGGAGCTCCAGAGAATTCCTGCAGCTCCTCACAGCCGCCATTTTCTGCACCCCCTGTTCTTTTCCAGCACCCAACCTCGCAAAACCACGACACAGGTACTCACTTTGAACTCAGCCTATAAATACAGGTAGACAGAGGTTTCAGCTCAGAACAAAGTAATCCTACAAACTTAATAAGCATAAACACTGGTTCAAAAGAATATACATGCCTACTTTCATCAGTCCTTCCTAGGATCAATAAACTACATGTATCAAACACTTTAATACTTGCACTGGATTGTTTCTTGTTGTATCTTTTGACTAACAGTGGTATAGAAGTAAATAGCAATTTTGCAGACCAATATTTCTATTAATTCATCCTGGGAACTGGAAGAAGAAGGAGACTAGAAAAGCAATACAGAACAACCTATGTTCTAAATATAGGGTTTTTTCATCACTATTATTAAGACGTTTGCAACTTATAGCTGATTTTGGATGAAAGGGAATAAAATCTATGATCTGTTAGATTCTGTGATGCCAGTAAATAGCCTACCAATTCCCACTCTCTGAATGTGTTATAGCAGCTCAATGTCCCCAGATGCTGGCTGGAGAGCCAAACTACAATTACTTACCAAAAAGAGAAACTACTGAGATACAGTGCATCATTCCCTTTGATTTTTGTGGTAAATTACTAAAGACCACAACAGAAGCAGAATCCTGTTAATAACAAAGCTATCCAAGGGCAGCATAGAATTCTTTCTGTCTCTCCTTCTGAAAGATGTTTTTCATCCTTATTTTTACTTTTATAGCGCTGCTTATAAAACAGTATTCCTTCTAAAACAGTATTCCAACAATCAATTATCTCTTTCCAGTAAAACCGGTCTTCCCTAAAGGTATTACCAGCTGTAAAGACTGTAAGCAAGAAGTCTTACCTGGATAGTATACTACCTTTGCTTTTATAGGGAACAGAAGACCTGGTAGTGAGTATTGAGCTAATTAGGTCCCCAGGGTCTCCTGATACTGACTGAATACTGTCTCAGTATCTAGTGTCTCTCTCATCTGGAAACTGTGGAACAAGGTAAGCACTGAAAATGATTGCTGGAATTTCTTTAAATTTCCTGATGGGTTCAATAAATCTGTGCTACTGTGCTAAACTTTTAATTAAGCTGATATATATATTTCAAATATGTGTACAGTATTTTTCCTTCAATGAAAATATGCTGCAGTGACTATCCATTTGAAAAAGATGTTCACAGCAGGTTCATGGTATTGCAGTAGGATCAGATGGGATAACGATGCGAATATGTACTCTTGGAAAGAGCTGGTAACACTGTGGATTTTGGCAGGAAAAGGCAAAACAGTGTTAGGAGAAACTCAGTGTAATCTACTTATTAGCACATAATCCACCTGAATACCTCATTTAAGAGCCTATGGAGTGCTTAGGCACATTTGCTAAACACAAATTGATGCTTAAGACATTTGTCCCTTCTGCCTTTGATCAAGTGCATTGGTCTCAACAAGTAATTTGTTGTCTTCTCCAATCTAATTTAATGGAAAACTCCCACTGTCCTTTCATTCTTAAATTGAAATCTACATCTTTACTTTCCAGACCATCTTGTGCTTTGGCACTTGGAAGATTTCAGTACCTCAGAAGACTTCTCATGAGACATGCTCTTGGCCTGTTGAAAGCTCTCTCTGCTGTCTTCCCCCCTTCCCCTCATCAGGACATTCCCGTGGTTCTTGCCCTGCCTATCTGCTCCTTTCCCCCTTGCTGCACAGCACAGGGAGGAGAGGGGTATGTGAGACATACCTCCCCCCTCACCTGTTGATAAACGTCTTTTCAATGTAGAATGAAACCTCTTTGCTACTAATCTTTTCAGATTGCTACAGGAAGAATTGGTGCTGCTGGCCCGTTTTCCTCACCATGCTGTCCTGCAGAATCTGCAGACAACCTCTGCTCAGGGAAGGCAGCTTTTCCTTCCACAGACGTGCCTTTCAGCTGATGTAAACGTACATAGCCACCTCAAAATTAATTAAATTTAAATTGACTTACACAACCGAGAATTTGGCTGGCTGCTGAATTTGCAATGAGTCCCTCACTTCCATGTGACTCTAATAGATGTCCGTGATCTAATAAGTAGCTGCTCTTTGCGCAGCAATTTGGAGCAAAGAACCTCTGCTGAAAGGCAGCTCCTGCTGCCAGGCTCCAGAGGTGACTACCATCAGTGGAGCTAGCCCTCCCCATCACCCCTGCGTATCTCTTTTTCCCTCACGGCTCCTGTTGCTGCTTCAGCAGAGCCCCAGAGCTTTGCCAGCCTGCAAGGGCAGAGGAGAGCAGGAGATGGGCAGGAGGAGGAGTCGACCCTTCCCAGAGGGGACAGATAATAGCAGTAATCAAAAGCACTGAGAGATTATATGGGTAGGGGCCCCTTCTCCTTTTCTTCCAGGCAGCAATTAACTAGAAATTTACAGTCTTTCCCAGAATCACAGCGTTTCCTCTGTGAATTCAGAAAGCAGGAGATGGGGACCAATAGCTAGAAGGTATTTCTCATCCTACACAAAATAGAGCTGCTATCTTTGTTAATTTTTACCAGTTTGCTGGTGTAGTAAATGTGTGCTGGTGTAGTAAATGTGTGCTCAGTGCTGAAGATGGATTAGAATATGGGTCTGAAGGCAAGAAATGATTTGACAGCACTCTGACTGGATTTTGTCAGTAGAGCACTTGGTGAGTCATTGCCAATTTCTCTATGTTGCTTTGCGGTAAGTGACACTTCCTTCAGCTCGTCTCTGGTTAAAATTCACAGGCGCTTCCAAAGAAAGCTTTCCAAAAAGCAGCACTCTGCTTTGCATTGCAGACTTCATGAGAAACATCCCTGTGCAGATCGGTGGAACAGCTGATACCTACATGGAGGAACATTTAGGCATGCAGTTATAGACATGTTTAACTGTATTTCCAAACGCTTTGACAAATCTGGCCCGTTGTTTGATACTAAGGGCTTCTGAAGGAAGTAAGTAATTCAAGCCTGGGCTTTGGCTGGAAGATATTTGGTGAAATTCTGTCTTCTTGAATAGATGCAGAAAGCTAGCAAATCACTGGCATGGGCTGAGTATTCAAACCTTGGAGGGTTGGATTTGCCTGTGACACAAAGACTTGTAATTCTCTGTCATAAGAACCGGAAAAATGCAGTTATGGAATGGTTGTTTTGAGGAGGTAAACAAGCTACATGAATTCAGGAAATATGGTAGAAGCCTCTAACTACAGTTGTTCAATTCCTCTTAAGAATTAGTATTCTGCCAACAATAAAGTTTTTTTTCTTCACTATAGCCATACTTTTAGGAAAGTCTGGGCACCCTAAGGAAATGGCCACAATTGTTTACGTTTTCTTATTTTCAATAAAGGTACTTTTTATATCCAAATCTACTGTATGGTAGAGATTATTATTGTATCCTTCAAGAATTTCAGATGACAATCCACACCAATCTACGACAGTAATTTTAATAAAGAATATACAAAAGGTAATGTCTATGTTTCTTTTTATTTTCTTTCTCATTTTAATTTTCCAAGAGTCTAATGATACCAGAAAGAAAGGGATTCAAAGGAATTAGATTTTTGCTTTTTAGCTTGTGTAGGGTTTGGTGTTTTGGTGGGGTTTTTTGCTTGTTTTTTTCTTTTTCTTTTGATTATTGTTGTTGGGGTTTTTTTGGTGGTGGTGTAAGACTCACTCCATTACATTGATTTCAAATGCAGTTCTTGCGTGCTTAAAGTTAAGGATACAAAAAATATTGTGCCGATTAAGGAAATTATTGTAGGCCCCTATTATGCTCGTAATCATTCTTCACTTAATTATTGTAAATGATTTATTTAAAGTCTTTTTCCCTATTCACACCATGTTAACTGACATACAGAAAAAGGAACAGTCTCCTATCTCTGCAAATTAATAACAGTAAAAATATTCCAAAAGGTAAAAAATCCAGATCCTGGTGAAGAAACACTGTCTATTATACAGTGCCCACATTTCTCTTTTGTGTTGTCTCTGGCAAAGATGACAAGTAAACCTAATGTCAGCTCTACTGAACCCCTGGAATCCCTACATGTTTTGGATATTTTCTGTACCACACCAGCTAGCAACAGAATAAGTTACTATGCAATTGAGAATTAAACCATATACATTCACATGGAAAAAACCTCCAAGTAACTCTGCAACAAAGAATTGTGAAATATCCTTTCTGAGCACTCTGAGCAGCTAAAGTAGGAATGATAGTTTACACACTAGGCTTTGACACAAAAATATTTCATATTTAATTTCCTGAAACATGTATTCCTGCTCTTGGCTGCTTAGACTGACAGCAGAATGAAGTACAAAGACCTTGGATATAATATACTGCTCCCATAGTCCTGGAGTGGTCTCTGCAGGCTCCAGGTAAGTGCCAAAACCTGCCAGGATGCCTCAATTAATTTATTCCGTATTGCTTCCTTTAATGATCTTTCAGTAGTACTGAACTGTTTTCATTTCTACAGCTACTGTTCTTCCCTATCTCGTCTCAGCTTGAATTAAATAACAGAGATGAGAGATTTATTTTTGATAGCTCATTTTTATAAAGGAGATAGCTCTGTGGCATTGTATAATATAAAAATCTTCATTACACAGATATGTTTGAGTGCATTCTTCTCGAAAGCAAGCCATGTAGTTGAATTAACTCTTAGTATACTTAACACATAAAGCATCACTTTGATTGTGGTACGGCTCAGTAAGCACTGTTGAATTGCAACAGGGAAGGAAAAGTTTCCAGCGCTTCCAAAAAGGTAACTGACTATATGCTTGCTTCCCACAGTCATCCCAACATACTGTAATAGAACTCAGAAATCCCAGTTCTGATTTATATTTGAGTGACCACACAGTTGTACAAAGATATTTCAATATGCAATCACTTGACTGCACATTGAATTCACATTGAGAATGCTTGTGTATTGTGTCCTACAGAGCTTTTGACTCAGAGGTGCCAAAAACTCACCGCTAGACGATTAAAGCTGCTGGATCTTTTCTGATGCCATCTTCAAAGAAAGATAGAGTGCTTTTGGAAAGCTGTAGGGAGTAATTGCTTTTTGGCATATTAGATGGATTGAGACAGCTAGGGAGTTGTATTTCTCTGGAGATAATTTTATGATTTAGTTGTGTGTATACATCCAAACACTAATTAATATTCTAATTCTGTACAAACAATATGGAAAGTACCCTGTGTACGTTCTGCTCATTACACAGAATCACTAATAGCTTTGGGCTAACTTGCACCCAGCAGAGCAGAGCTATACATAAGGATGGGAGAGCTCCAGGAAGCTGGAGCCAGGAACAGACATCACTAAAAGTCATGCTCTGCCCCAGCTGCTTGGACTGCTGTGAGGAGTGGCATTGCACTGACAGCAAAAAAGTGGGAAATGGCTTATTCCTTTTCATACTGAGCAAAGGAGATGGAAACACATATTGCATTCTCATTGCTGAAACAGTAGTCCCGATCCCCCATTTTGGTCTGCAGGAGGCATTGTACCTGAGCTCTGGCCCAGGTCCTCCTGGTAGGATAGTGTGGTCAAATCATGTTTCCTACACATAAAGGTACTTCAAAACTCCCATAAAATCCTATAATTGGTTTTAATTGGAGTAAAAACTTCCTGAGCACTTGTTTCTGTTATTGAAATTATTTGTATTATCCCATAAACTCATTCAAGGTGCTATGTATGTAAAGGATATAAAGTTATAATGATTAATTTCAAATAGTTTGCAGTTGAAATGCAACACAAAATTCAGTCGATGTGGATAGACAGGTGTGTGGTGAAACAGAGAGCTGATCCCAGCAGGGCTGTTGCCCATTTTATTTTCTAAATAGTACAGGAAGAGGAAGTTTAAGGAGAATTTGAGAAAAACAATGAACCATCTTCATGCACAGATTTCCACATGTGAAGAGAAACATGTAAAATCCCAGAATTATCTGTTTCAAAATATAGTAAGCTGTAAATAAAGGGCTTTGACAGAGAAGACTATCAGCTTGTATCTGACATGAAGAAGGAACATTTAATAGCATGACTCAAAGGGAGAGATGACTTTATTAATCATCTTTGGAGCAGCACTGCTTCACATACTGTTAAGAGAATAAGGGCTGTATGACAAGGTGGGTGGCAATGTAGGAAAGACTGATCTTAGAGATGAAAGAATGTGTAAGGTTTGTACTTTAAAGCTAGAACTGCCAGTGAAGTCTGAGTCAAAGAATATAGACCTGAATGACAGACAGAAGGACAGCCTTGTGCAACAGATCTGGAAAACTTAGATAGCAAAAATGAAGGAGAAGAAAATGAACTAATCTGACCTCAGAATTACTGCCACAGATATTTCCTAATATAGGAGAAGAAATGGAGGAAGTCATGTCAAAGGTGAGCCACATCTAAATCTACCAGAAGAAATATTGTAATAGGAAGGACAAGGAAAAGGAGGAGACTTAAAGCACAGAGGGAGTAAACGACTGTCAGTGTAAGAGAGGAGGAAAGAAGAGAGTTGGAAAACATGAGATCAGGAAACACAACGTGGCAAGGCATGAATGGGGCCCTGATGTCACAGTAAGAGAATTGAAGTTGTCAACAAACAAACAAGTAAAAGCTGCTGTGCTTGGAGAAGAACCAAGGGAACCACTCTACGTAGTGAATAGGAGTGGCCCAGGCTAAATGACGGAATTAGACTGAGGGAAATGGAGTTATGGGCTGAAATGGTTTATTGACTGAATTTACCAAGAGTGGGACTGAAGAAAGGTTTTGATTCTTACCCTAAGGATGATTTTAAATTGTTTTTTATCCAAAACTGGTTTAAGTATAAAATGCATACATGCTTCAGGCATCCTTGTCACAAACTCAATTTCTCAGTTTGACCTTAGTCATGCTCTCTGCTCCTTTTTCTCCTCTGAACTCTCGTTTCAAAGTTTGTTTTAGCAAAAGAAGTGAAGATGTTACTTATTCAGACCAATTAGTCAAAACCCCAGAATTCATATCTCCACAGTCTGCTGCAGCAAGGGTGTTGTCCTCTGATCCTACCACAGTTGTTTTTAGAGATTGTCAGGCAATTCAATGTTCCCACCAAGGCTTGGTTCATATTTGAAATTTAGACATTATAATTCCTTGAATAAGTATTTCTGTACATGGGTGTACAAATGAAGTCAGGCAAAACCCAGCAAAGTCTGTCACTAAACAGAGTGGTATCTAAGTAACTTATGTGCCCGGAGATAGAAGCCTCAGAAACCAGGCAAGTAGATAGATGACAGAGATGGCTGGATATCATTCAAAGTATATGATGTGCACTTCTGTCCATCTGGTTGTGATACTGTTATTCACCAGTGAGGCCATTTTACATGTGATGTCAGGTTGTTTTTCATGATTCATCATTCTGAAAGTTTCTGATTCATATATTTTGATAGATTTAATAATTTAAACAGAGGAAGAAAAGGATCATTGTCATAGAACTGCACAAGCTAAGAAAGTAGTGCAATGTAATTAAACTTTATAGCTTATAATATAAGTAAATTGCTTGTGCAGAGCAGGAAGATTTTTTTCCCCTCTATTATTCTGAACATTAAATACTGGCTGCTGCCCAAGAAAAGATAATAAGCAGGATGGGGCAGTGACTTCATCTGATATGTCAAATTCAGGTTTCCTTTGAAGGAGGGAGCTCTAATCTGGGTCTCACATCTCCCAGAAATACAAGGAGTCATATATTTAAACACTGAGCTGTTATTTTTCTCACCTTGTGTCTACAACATGGCATTCTTTTGACATTTTTTCTAAATACTTAAATCAAAATGGTTGTCATTACGTATCTGGTACACCCTGCAGCACAGGGGGAGGTGTGGTTTTTTTTGGGTTTGGTTTTTTTTTCTGATTTGATAAAGCTGCTAAAGAATCTCTTTTTAGTTTAAGTGCATTTTAGCCATATGGTATATCAAATATAGTTTTCAAAATGCCTTGAGACTTTATCCAAGTGAACATAAAAGAGGATACTCTGTAAACCGACAGATCAGGTGTATATATATATCTATATATAAAAAAAAGATCAACTAAAACCATGGTGGGTAATTTTTTTCTGAAGACTATCTACATGAATGGGATTTTTGTCTCACTCCTGGGAAAACTGAAGTAGCTAAGATGCTTCAATGCACTCTTAAACCTACCTCCGTTCATTTTTTAAACTGATACTGTGATTTTTCCCCTTGCCGCTTCATTTTTATTGTCTCTTACAGTTATCCATATTGACATGCAATACTAATATTGCATACTTAGCAGTACTTAAATTTACATTGTTTGTAAGTGCATATCAGATATGACTGGTGTCTATATTAGCTTTATTTCTCCTTGTAAGCTCTTCTAATTACACCCAAACCAGAGACTGACATACTCTAGTTGTCTTTAAAAATACAGCAAATTAATAAGTAGAAATAGGCTATATTTTTTGCCCTAATTGATGTCACCTTTGTCCTCCAGCTGTTAGATCTTCCCTTGCTTCCTTCCATATGCTGCCTGCTCCATGGATAACTATTTTGAACAGGACCAGTCTCATAGAAGTCCCACAGAAGCACTGTGTGGACTCTTAGAACCACCTCTCTTATCCAGTGCAATGGCAATTATCACTATTTTTAGAAAAAATTAGTAACTTGACAAATGTAAAATGTTACACAGACTTTTTTTTTTTCACCACAATGGACTAAGAACAAGCTAGGGCTGCTCATAGGCAGGTAAGCTGGACTCGCCTCTACAGATGGAAGTTAATCTAGTTAAAATACATCCCCAGAAGGGACCTCTGCAGAAATGCAAAAGGCTCTGCTGCTTTTAGCACCTGATCATTTTATCTTGGGATATCTGAAGTACAAAAAGTTTGGCCTAATTTATGTCCTGGGTTGTTTATCTTTTTCACCGAATGGAATAAACCAGAATTCCTGTGCAGTGTTAATATCAGCCACTCGAACTAGAGTGTTGCAAAACGATCCATTTTTGCAATACTAAAACATGTAACGCCAAAATAGCTGACCCAGTTTACTGAAGTGGAGAAAAAAAAAAGAAGACTTCACCTTTTATTCTGAGATCACAGCTGAACATGAGCTTACTTGTGAAACTGAGCCTACGTGTATGTAGCCTACGTGTATTTACTTGTTCCTGCGTAGAACTCCATTCTCATTCTCAATTACAGCTTTCACTGTTTGTTAAAGCAATAGTTATGAAGTTTATGTATCTGTTTATCTTTCAAGGCGGAAGGCCCTTGTGGGGGAACGTAGATAATTATTGGCAGAGAAAAGGGAAGAATTTCTAAACAAAGAAAAACAACGCCCTAGGCTTTATCATGCCATCCTGTCAAAATCTGTTATGCTACAAAAATCTTCAGATGTGTGTGATATTCCTGCCGACAGTGCTGAGTGTTTATACATGGGCAGATTACTCCCCAGTGTCCTCTGAAGACGATAGTGACAACACGGAATGAACCGATTTTTTTTTCAGCATTTGTTTAAGCCGCAGTCGATGTTAAATTCCATCCTCTGAGTTCAATGAATCAAAACTGAATGCTAATAATTATTGTATTTGCAGTCCCAGAGGCTTTACAACCCTTGAGACAGAGAAGTAGCATTCAATTAAAGAGGGATGAAACTCACAGAGCTGCCTTGTTAATTGGCCCAAATATCATGCAGTTAATGAAGTGTTTTTAAGGTTTCTGTAAGTTCATGCAATGTCTGAGTGATGTCGTTGCTGCAGACTCTATTCAGAAGGGGAGACTCTACCAACACCAACAAAGGCAAATAGTCTAGGTGAAACGGCTGACATGCTTTTCCAGCGTGGAAATGAACATAGCCTTGCTTCTCTTTTTCTCTCTGTCTTCATAACTTTTTAAATGACCTCTTCTTTCTTAACCTTTTTAATGCAGTGGAGAAATTGAGTGGCAGTTAAACCACTGGTAGGGGTAAACTAAATGTCTGAGGACCATGTCATAGTTCTTTGTACTCCAGCATCATACTAAGACCATGTATAGGTATCAACAACTGAGGAAGATTCTCCAGCTTTGCTCTTTAAGGGACTGTCTGCAACAGCTCAGTGTCTTGGGGTGAACATTTGGGGTGACTGGAAGAAGTGGGGGAGATGAGATGGCAGATTTGTTAAGGGAGATACAGAAAGACTTGTTCTTAAAGAACAGTGAAGCACACCTCATCAAGAGGAAGCTTAAACAAGGGAGGAAGCTTGAAGAAGTGGTGTGTTTTGGGCTCTTTTCTGTACAGTGTTTTAAAAAATGTCCAGCAGCACAAAACCAACAACACAACCCCTGGTGATAACCATCCACTAAGTATTCTTTTATTCTTTGCAGGCATGCTGTGCAAGCCCATTTGCTGATATTGAGAATATAACCATCAGTTTATGAGCAAGAGGTAAGTGTGTTAAAAAGAGGATTTTTTTTGTCCCTTTCTTGGCTGGATACAACTATACAACTGCTAGTATTTACAGCTGTAAATACTGGTTTTAACCTCTGTTTTTCCTTGAATAAAGGATGTAATATGGTCAAAATTTGGCACTCTGTCATCGCGTTTGTAGCTTGCTTCTGCCCCAGCTTTGGATTTCTGGCCATCTCAACTTTTTGTAGGATTTGTATGTATGAAACAAAACTTACAGATGAAAGCAGCATTCGTATAAACAAGCAAAACTGTTAACCTAAGCCTGTGATGTCAGTCTAATTTTGCTCCCGTGAAAATCAGTTGTAACACTCTTACTGCCCTTGCTTGGGGGTAGAGCTAATCCATCACTGAACAGTTTTGAAAATCCCATCTCTGGTGCCTTGAAATCTCATTATACTAGTCAAGGGCAGAAGTAATTGCTCATACTATAAAACAAAGTTAAAACTGATCTGTAAGGAAATGTGGAATTGCAAAATTGCAGAACATGGTAAAAACACTGTTTAGAAGAGAAGGTGGAACTACTCTCAAAGATGCAAATTCCAGGTTTCTGAGTGAAACAGTGGATTATGCCTGGAAAANCACAGGTAGATATTTTTTAAAACAATGGTGTTTTGAACTTTGGTTGTCTGTGCTTGTGACAAGCATTCATCTGGAATAATGAAACACTTTGAAATGCAATTAAGACCAATGTATTTCTTTGTCAGAAGCCCATTATATACATTGCTTTTGGTTTCTCTTAAAAACACAGTACTTTCAGAGGAGCCTCAAAGCAGCGTCTGCAGGAAATGAATGGTGTTTGAAATGTCTTGACAGCAATAGAAGAATGACTGGCTTCCCTCTTCCAGGAGAATATATTTCATCACTGTGGCAGTTTTTAGCGTTTTCATATATTAAAAAAAATAGTTTTAATTTATTTTTATTCCACTTTAATTATTTTATTTTGCAGCCTACTTTATAGCTATTTATTGTATGTCACAAATAATTCACAAACTGTCTAGCTCTCTTCTCAGTGTAAGGCTTTGTTCAGTGTAAATAATAGTGTGTTACTTATTCCAAGACAAAAAGGCTCTATTGTATATGTATTTTTTAAATTTAATGTGCTCTAACTTGTCCAGACAGAGAAGCTAATTTTAGGTATTTCCTATTGGCACAGAGAGAAGTCATTATTTGAACTTGCAATAAAATGCATTTTTTAAATTTTGTGGAGACATAGACATTCAGGGATTCATACTTTTATATCATCCCCAGGTATGAAATATTCTTCAGTGGAGAATGAAAGACTGCATAGGATAAACAGTGCCTGGTAAAGTGAGAATCATGTCCTGCCTCACTCTCATACCATGTGGCAACCTCTAGTCCACATGGTGAAGACTAGGCTAGCTGGGCACGAACTGTGCAGTTGCATAGAATAAGAAAGTGCTTGCATAGCTTGGTTTTAGCATTTCAGTCAGGCAAACTGTCACCTCATCAAAGTCTTTTACAAAACTGTCAGCATAGCAGTCTGCTTGAATGCTAGTCTTCAAGCCATTTGGGGATCAAATGTGTCCTCCTTTATGCCACTTCGTGTATCATTCCTTCACACTTCATGTTTCTATCTTGTTAGCACTTGTGATGGACTCTTGACATTTTTGGTTTGCCATGTGGCCTGAAAAGTCATTTTCCCTGTTTCCTGGGGGATGTTGAAGCCTTCCTGCAAATCTTTCTGTTTCATACTTGAAGTACATCCATTGAAAAAGAGAGGCTAAGTTCCAGAAGTCCCTCAGCCCTTGGTTTTGGAGGTCAGTATTGCATATATCAAAGGGAGGAGGAAGAAATCTCTGCACATGAACACAGACTCACCTTCTGCAGGAGGAGTTTCTTCTTACCCCATCTAATGTGTACACTGAAAGATGAAATCTCTATCCGAGCTTTTCTTTTTTTCCATGTTTGTGTTTTTCTTGTTTTCTTTTTACTTTCTTTTAAAAAAATATTAAAAAAAAAAGATATCTATTTTAAACTGGATATTCTTATAACACATCTTGGCTTTGAGTAATCTGTTCTTCCTCTATCCCTCTTTCTAGTTTAACATCTTATTATGTTCTTTCAGACACTTATCATGGTTTAATCCTGGCCGGCAACTCAGCACTACACAGCCACTTGCTTACTCCCCCACGGTGGGATGGGGAAAGAATCGGAAGAGTAAAAGTGAGAAAAATTTTGTGTTAAAATACAGTTCAATAGGTCAAAGCAAAAGCCATGCGAACAAGCGAAGCAAAACAAGGAATATTTACCATTTCCCATCAGCAGGCAGGTGTTCAGCCATCTCCAGGGCTCCATCACGTAAAGGATGACTTTGGAAGACTAACACCAACACTGCAAAGGTCCTTCCCTTTCTTCTTCTTCCTCCAGCTTTATATGCTGAGCATGACATCATATGGTGTGAAATTTCTTTTTGGTCAGTTGGGGTCAGCTGTACCGGTTGTGACCCCTCTCGACTCCTTGTGCACCTCCAACCTCCTCACTGGTGGGGTGGTATGAGAAGCGGAAAAGGCCTTGGCTCTCTGTAAGCACTGCTCAGCAGTGAGGAAAACATCTTTGTGTTATTAATACTGTTTTCAGCACAAATCCAAAACATACTAGCCACTATAAAGAAAGTTAATTCTACCCCAGTCAAAACCAGCACAATATTTCATTATAGAGTTTAATCATTTGTGCAACTTTGTGCACCTTTGCAAAGGTGTTTAGCATGTTTTACTTCACTGATTCTCACAGAACTGAATACCTAGGATCATGTGAAATTAGCATTTGCAATAGGATGCAAATAGTTTTATTTATTGGAAGTCCTCCGACAGTGACATTTATCAGAAGAATCCACACATAACCATTTTGACAAACAGCCAATAAATCAGTGGGAACTTTGCCCTGGTTAGAAATGCCGCTGTTTACCCAGGTGTAATTTAGTTTGAAAATACAAAGGCTTGTTATCATTAAAGAAGTGAAATTTTACAGCCTCCTGAAAAAGGACAGTGGGGGCAATCTGCTTCCTCTTTCTCTCCTGGTCCTCTCTAGTTACATTCAGAAGTTTGTTAATGTTTGTCATACTGTCATTTATTACTTTCACGTCCCACCAGGTGGGCAAACCAGAGAAACTCAAACCTGTCTGTCCCATCCCAGCAGATGGGTACGCAAATTTTTCTACCTGCTCCAGGGGCCAGGTTAACCCTCTCTTGGCTAACCTCTTTTAACAACCACACTGGTGAGATTAACTTCTATAATCCTCTGTGCCATACTCAGGAGTAACAATAGTTACTTAGGAGGTTCAAGGAAAGCAAAATTTTACTTAAAACTTGCAACAGCACCACACTAGGTATTCTGAGCAACACATTACAATTAGTAGAATTTAGCAAAACTGGAAACACTGTTACTATTATGTGTTGAGAACAAGGTTAAGTGTTGAGAGAGAGATTGAGAAAGAGAGTAAAAGAGAAAAAATAAGAAGATATCGCCACCCAGGGATCCAGTGTAGATAGTCACAAAATTGTAGTCCTTCGATGGAGGGCATGTGCCAGATGTCCCGAATCTGCATCTTTTATGCTCCCTGTCCCTGCCCTTCTGGGGAGGCCTAGCATATCTTGTGCAGACTCAATGTTAAGTTGCAGAGTGTTCTGGAAACGAGTCGGTGGGGAAAGGGGGTCCCTAGTAGTCTTCTGAGTCCCCCAACTGGGTTGATGGAGCAATGACCCTGTTCAGTAGCCTATCACAGGATTTTAACAAGAAGGTGCTTTGCCGCTGCAGGGCCCCACTTGCCTGTCACTGTTTCTTATTGGATCAGGACAGGATCCTGTTTATCAGGGTGGGTACTGAGTGAAGGGCTGCTCTTGCAGATACAGTGTCCAGATGAGGCCCCTACCTCAGTATAATGTCCATTTTGTCAGAGCGGCTGCTTTGAGATCAAGACTCTACAGGCCCTTCCAGCCTTTGGAGGATGGAAGCCCTAGTCCAACGCCCTGCAGATGCTTGCAGGCTCGAGCCCCTTGTGAGTTGAGAACCAGTCAATAAAACATTACCTTGCCACTGCAGGGTCTGTTATCTTGCAAGACAGACTGAGACAAACCATGCATTCCAATTCCTGCGCAATGGTATTTGGAACAATACAGTTACATGGGGTATTTTTTAGCTTTTCTTTCTAAGCAGGAGATATTGCATACACTGTGAATTAAAATTTTAAGAGGACTTTTGACCATTTACACAACAGAGACCTTAGCTGAATAAACTGGAAAATCTGTTTCAACCTCAACAAAGAAGTATAATTTGTTTATATATACAGGACATCTAATACTTGCTGAAGTAAGGCAGAAACTAAAAAAAGAGACAAGGAGAACTCAGTTGTTGCTTGAGAAAAGATGTCGTGATAAGTGGCATCCTAAGTAGTTGGAAGAATATCTAGTAGTGATTGCAGTCAGATTAGAGGCATTTCTTCACAGAACAAGTGAAACAGAAACTCCTTTCAGCAAAGGACAGATAGATGTTGCTGGGTCAGAAACCTGATGATGCCATAAAAGAAGCAAAGAAACAACTGAAGCTAGTATCACTCAACAAAATGAAGAGGCAAATGCAGCAGCTTAGAGAGACCATCCTGGAAAAACAGAACAGAAGAACAAAAAACAAACCTGCCCCCTTCCCTGGCAAGGGAAGAAACTGAAAATTGAGTGGAAATGATAGAATCACAAACACAGCAAATAAAGGAAAAGAAAATGGAAAGTATGAAGGAAGATGTCTCTGAAGAAGAGGCAATACAGCAGAGACTTATCATGAAGTCATATTCGCATCTTTGGATGATGATAGCTGGAATCAGTTTTAGTACATCTGAACATCTCCCTGTATGTGGTGTTTCATTGTTCCTGTTCAGGATGCTAAGAAATGTTACAGCGTGAGAGACTTCTCCTTGTTCACTTCTTAACAGCTCTTTTCTTACTCAGAATCCTTCTGGGAATTGACAGCCATTTCTGGCAGCAATTCAGTTTTTCCACTGCTGGGTACAGCAGGGGTAATGCACTTGTGTTCTGGGCTATTACACAAGCTCATGAAGTTGTAAAGTGTGGCTGCTGTTCTGTGCGTGAATGTTTCACACTAGTTTCCTAGGTAATAATTTAATTTTGCTGATTTTCAAAAATGGAAATCACTGATTTCTAATGGAAAGTCTTTTCTGCCAACCCAATCAGCTAAATTAAGGCATCCATTTAATTTAAAATTGCTTTTACAGAGTATTACCTTTTTTGCCACCATGCCTATTTAAGTTTGCCATGGGCAAGAATCTTAAAACTTGTTTTCTCAGCAAAATCTATGCAAAACCTTTAGAGTGCTTTTGGAATCTTTAACACTTCCCTACTGAAATATCAGATTTAGTGGGGTGGGGAAGTGGGGACTAAAAAGATAAAGAGAGGGAGATCTGCACTCATGCCTTGAAGCTTATATATAACCCTACTTATATGTCCACCACAGAGATGTACTTGTCCTTTGTCTCAATATTGTATAAAGCTCCACATTTTCTTATGATTTAGGCATTTTCTTGCTGCTGTGGAGAAATATTTAAAATGTATTCACATCAACAGTTCACTCCAGTGATTTGACATTAAGGATACAGGTATCAAGGTTTGCCATGCATCAGGTATTATAGTTTGCCATGATTAGATGCAACTTGCATGACTTCTCACTGCTGCCCCACAGCTGCTGTTTCAAAGGGCACCATGGCAGAGAGGAAGCTTGCAGAGTCTGAAGTGCTCTCAAAAATTCTGTGCTGCTCAAGCTCTGCTTTGGTACTGTAAGGTGAGGGGAAGAATAAAAATTGAAGTCAGTTGGCAAGCTATGTATTTAATTGTTTAATTTATATCCCTAGCACTCTTTTTTTGATCCAGAAGGGCTCTTGAAGGATGTATAGGATGAATTGTTTACATGCAGCCTTTACAAAAGCTATATCTGAGCTGCTGAACTACCTTCATGCTCTTACGAAGTTTTCACTAGTCTTCTCTAATATGCTGAGGCTGTGTTGCTTAATTGGTAATTATTTTTGTTTCCTTGACTGAACTGTTACTACACTCTTTAACAGCTTTTGGCTGTTTACGTAAATTACATCTTTTACCTCCTTTAAATCCTGGGCAACCTTGTGTAGATCCAGGCCTGGAGGCTGGTGGCCCTGCCTGTGGCAGGGGGGTTGGAGCTCTATGATCCTTGGGGTTCCTTCCAACCCAGACCATTCTATGATTCTATTCTATGATTCTATGAAATCAGGAATTCTGAGTCCTTAGGTCGTGCTGAATAAATGTGTTCATCAGTGCAAAGCCTAGTCCTCACTCTGTGTAAAAATGTGTACTTGGAAAATACAGTGTTAAACTGTTTTAATATTGCTCATGAGAGGCTGGGGCAAAGCAGGCTGCATCCAGCTGGACAACATCTCACTCCAGGGCAGAGTACAAGAGGTTGTGCAAGCTTGCAGGCACAGATGCAGACAGGCAATGTCTCTCCCTCCCTCTCCTATTCATGCTTACCACCTCTTTCTGCATTCAGCTGACCTCTACGATTCATAACTGGAGAGATCTCCGGACCTGTCATCAGGACCTTGCCACCTCGTGGGACTCACAGCCATTGGACCTTAGCTCATCCACAACTCACTCCTGTGGACTCTCTGTGAAGGCCAGGTTACTGAGAAGAAATCATAGCCTTTTAACCTTTAGTTAAAAAGCAGCAAGGCACAGGCTTGGAAGATGGATGTTTCAATAGTTTGGATGTAGCAAACTGCACCTTTTCCCTTGGTTCCAGACCTAAGAGAAATAACACAAACTTTTCTTCTGCGCAGACCTACAGCTTCGCAGAGTGCCCTGAATCCTGTGTGAAAGCCTTCAGCAGTGGGCCAGGTAGAGACAGAGATTACTCTGTAGGAAATAAAACAGTTTCTGAGAGACTTATGGAAGTAGTGGAAGAAGGAAAAGTGGCTGGAGCTCCATGTGATTCAGGGAAAAGGAACATGGGCAGCATCCTCAAGGGATCAATTTGGCCCTAACTGCAGCCAGCAACAGAGCTTTTGGTACTGTCTTTGAGCCACTTTTTAGAGCTGGTGTTGGAAACTGATGAGGGAGGCTGTCTTGGTGTTAGCCTGAGCTACTGTGGAGGCTGGTAGGGAAAATTAGTAAGGAGGTTAATGTGGTCTGCAGGAAGCTGTAAGTTTCCTCAGTACTAGGTGGAGAAATAGAAGTGAAGACTTCTATTTGCAACTGTGGGATGGAGCGCACCTTCAGCAAGTTTGCCAATGACACTAGGCTATATGGTACAGTCAAATCATGGAGGGAAGAGATGCCATCCAGAAGGACCTTATTAAGCTTGGGAGATAGGCTTGTGTGAACCAGGATGAGGAGTAATGTTTTTAAACTGAAGAGGGTAGGTTTAGATTAGATATAAGTAAGAAATTCATTGCCCTGAGGGTGGTGAGACACCGGAACAGGTTTCCCAGAGAAGCTATGGCAGTCCCCTCCCTGTCAGTGTTGAAGGCCAGCTTGGATGGGGCTTTGGGCCACCTGGCCTAGTGGAGGGTGTCCCTGTTTATGGCAGGGGGGTTAGAACTGGATGGTCTCTGAGGTCCCATCTAACCCAAACCATTCTGTGATTCTGTGATCACTTGTTCATGGGTAGATTTCACATATTTTCTTTATTTTTTTACAGAGGCTTTTATTCCATTTGGAGAACATAACTGTCGTCTACTCTACACTCACCCTCACTGTCAGGGCTGAGCTTGTTCTTACCCACCTGTCAACAATTTTAATTAAAGAAAACAATGACACTGTGCAGCTTTATTTTAAGATAGTCTACCAAGCATAGCTACAGGAAACAAAGGAAAGGAGAAAAACAAACAGGTCTGATAACAGGGACATATATTAATAAAAAGGGTAAAAAAACCACACCTGCTATTTAACAGGTTGACTAGCGCAGGTATTGATAGGAAGTGGCTCACCTAAAAAGCAATTAGTCACTGTCATTTACAATGCCAACAAAACAGGAATGGATTGTCAATCAGAAAAACCAAAGATGGAGCCATGGTTACCTGTCCTTTCCTCTTCATTCTAATTTGAACTGTGGCGTGTATGAGCAGTCTAACTAGTAAGTGATTTTTTCTCATGCGGAACCAATGGAGCATCTCTTTGATATGGCCTTAAGGGGCATCTGCATGTTCTTAACATTGGATGTTCTTGGCTTTCCACCAAGGTTTAAAAGCAGCTGAATTAGGCCACCTAGAAGCAGAAACATAACAAGTAAATCTCAGGCTTTGGAAGATAGGTCACATCAGTTAGGTAGACTTTAAACTAGGAAATATGAATTTTAAGACTGGTTTATTTCTCTTAGTATTGATATGTAGATGAGGTTGTACAGTTTGTGCTGTTGTAATGGATTTCCTTGGGCAGGCTTTGGTAGCAGGGGTGAAACAGGGACGGCTTGTGCAAGAAGTTGCTAGAAGCTTCCCCTAAGTCCGATAGAGCCAATGCCACCAGACTGCAAGGCAGACCTGCTGCTAGATCAAGGCTAAGCCCATCAGTGACTGTGGTAGCACCTCTAGGATAATAGAATTAAGAAGGGGCAAAAAAAAACCCAGGAGCAAATTGAAGCCAGAGGAAAGAGCAAGAATATGTGAGAGGAACAACTTTGCAGACACCAAGGTCAGTGAAGAAAGAGGGGGAGGAGGTTCTCCAGGCACTAGAGAGCAGATTCCCCTCCAGCCCCTGGAAAAGACCATGGTGAGGCAGGCTGTTCCCCTGCAGCACATATCCACCTACAGGACCCCATGCTGGAGCAGGTGGGTGACTGAAGACGGCTGTGTCCCCATGGGAAGCCCCTGCTGGAGAATGCTCCTGTCAGGACCTGTGGCCCTGTGAAAAGAGGAGCCCATGCTGGAGCAGATTTCCTGGCGGGACTTGTGTCCTTGAGGCAGTTTGTGAAGAACTGCAGCCCATAGGAAGGACTGACATGGGAGAAGTTGGTAGAGGACTGTGTCCTGTGAGAGGGATCCCACATCAGAACAGAGGAAGAGTGTGAGGAGTCCTCACCCTGAGGAGGAAGGAGGGCCATTGAGGGGTGTCAGCTGGGTTAGGCTGACTCAATGGCTTTGGAGGTCAGTTTCATTTGGCATCTTCTTAAAGCAGAGTATTCAAGAAGAAAACATTAGGAGGGCAGAAGGAAGAAGGAATATCCTATGAGGAGCAACTGAGAACTTTGTGTTTGTTTAGTTTGGAAAGAGGCTGAGGGGTGACAGCTTCCTGAAGTGGGGAAATAGAGAAGGAGGTGCTGTTATCTTCTCCCAAGCATCAAGTGATAGGATGTGTCAGAATGTTTCAAAGTTGTATCAGAGGAGGTTTAGACTGGACATTAGGAAGCATTTCTTTACCAAGACGCTGGTCAAACACTGGAACAGGCTCCCTAGAGGGGCGGTCAATACCCCATGCATGTCAGTGTTTAAAAGTCATTTGGACAATGCCCTTGATGATATGCTTTAATTTTTGTTGGCCCTAAGTTTGTCAGACAGGTGGACTAGATGATCATTGTATGTCTAGTCCTACTCCTATTCTGTTCTATTCTATTCTATTCTAAATGAGCAAGATACTTTGGAAAAGGGAATGATTTAAATACAGAGAATGATTTAAAAGACTGATTGTTTTCCACATGCTAGCAGATATTATGTATATGGTGCAGATCTTGTGGGAAGCAAACAGGAAACTCTGTGCAAAGATGGCCTAAAATAGACAGTTCTGAGCACTTAATAGGAGGAATCAGAGGGGGCCAGATCCCAGGCAACAATACTGATCACTATGAACATGAGGGATAGTGCATTTGCTTATTGTATTTTGGTGTAAGGCAGACACCAGGTGCTATCACAGAGTAAGCTCTGTACTCATCACTCACTGTGATGTGTGATGAATACTGTTACAGTTGGAGGAGGGATGTCTCATTCCCTGGAACCTCTGCCCCATGGACAAGTGGGAGGGAAGAAGTAAAAGGATGCAGCTGACCTTGTCTGTGCTGTGATTTTCATACAGAAGTGCAGACTCTCCCAACCAGGAAAGTAGAGACTGTTGCCAAGGGTAGAGTATATGCCAAGGAAATGCTCAGCTCATCACCCCTTTTGCACTTCGTCCTCACATGGTATCTCGACAGATCTTTGCTGTTATGCCCTTGTCTGGTTTCTCAGCAGCTGAAGGAGGTCTCCTTGTGCAGCACATGTAGGGTGAGAAACTGACTTTAATGGGGCACTTGCTTTAGGGTGTCTGTGAGATTCAGGGTGTTTGTGAGAGAGACGAGTCTGATGAAATGCTGTCATGATGGGGGATTAAAGCACATGGGATAAAGAGTCAGTGAGCTTGAGTTCACTTCTGCCCAACTCATAAATATTGAAGAGAATATAGATACAGCCATAACCAGGATAAGGCTGCTCTGAAACTTTGGGATCTCTATGTTGCTTAATTTGTTTCAAATACTCAGTCCATCAGATGCTTTTGGTTGCTTTGCTTCAAAGACTGCTTGTAATTTTTTTTTAACCTCCTCTGTTTCAGTAGTTGTATGGACTAGACATATGTCCATTTATAATAGTCTGTGCTTTTTCTTTAGCAGCAAATAAAACTAGTCATTGATTTAATACCATTCTTCTAAAAATTGACTCTGAGATGCTGCAGAAAAGTCATGAAGTAGCATAGAAAGAAATAGGTTATAAAATTTGTTTCATCTGAGTATTGAAAGTGCCGATCCCATTGGTTACAGAATCCCAGAAGCCTAGTAATGCTCCTTCAGTGAGCTACGAAATGAGCAGCTGCCTGTGAGAGAGGCAATTGATCTGGGAATAGGACAACTCACCTACAACTAAATGACACAACTCACCCTATCTCATGCTATAAATACTGTGCTGAATCTCCCAGAGCAGTTACTGCTCTAGTCCTGTCAAAATGTTATGAGCCATTCTGAATTGTGCTATAAAAAGGTTATTTATACAAATCTGGCCTCTCACTAAGGAATCTAGTACTTTTTATGCAAATAAGGTGGTCTCCTTCCCCATCCAGTCTAAATCTCATTTTGTTCTACTTTACCCAAATTCACTGTCAGGGGTGGGGGTGAGGTGAGTGTAAAGTGGTTTCAGATCATCTTACAAGTGCGTTGCAGTAGGGATCTAGTACTGCCCATCATGAGTTAATCTAGCCCAATTCTTATAGCCCAATTTGCACCCATGATGCAGATTAAGTATCTCACAAATGGCATCTACCTTGAGTTAGATACAGTGCTCCATTTGAGTCTTACAGTTGATGTTCAGAGCTACATTACAGTAGCCCTTGGTACCTGTGAGAGAAACAGCCTTTCTGTTGCCGTAGGAATGTCTTCCTTTATGTTCCTGTGCTCTTCTACTGTGTTTTCTTAATACAGTAGAGAACAGAGGATGTTGCAGTCCTCTAGAGCCCGGAGTGTTTCATGCAAGGAGCACATACCAGTCACAAATATATTAGACATTAAAATCTGTATACTTTTACCACTTGTAACATAAAGAAACTATGTTAAATGCAGTGATATTTACACTTTCCTTCAATTACTTGTAAGTTTGCCTAAGCAGTAAAAATGTAGTTGTAGACACATTTATTCATACATTAACAGTTATACCCTTGAGAATATTTCAAGCAAAACTGCATTCAAATAGGCTGTTTATTTGTTTTAAGGAGTTTTTAAAAAATCAACAATTAAATAGTCCATCTGTTCCCCAAACACTTCTAGTTAAACATTTGACTATACAGTTTTGAAAAGGCAATTTTGCTAAATTGAACATTCTGTGTTGCATGTGTATAAATTCTTGACTGCTTCAGGGAAGCAAGAGAGTAGAGGAAAAGCTTGGATTTGCCAAATTAAAATATGGTGTAAATCAGTGGAGTTAGCCCGCTTAAAGTGCATTAGGTTACTCTTTTCCTCTTTCTTCTTAGAAAAGCAGAAGTTAAAAATACTGCATTCAGAAAGCTGGGTTAATCTTACAATTAGAGATCACAATGAATGGTTCTGAAATCCCTGGGAGAGTGCTTTCAGCATGCATTTGTAGAAATCGCTTTTCAGAGTGGGTTTATATCCCACAGATTTCTTTTCCCTCATTTTAATGTCGGACTAGAAATGGCTGATAGTCCTATGAAAATGTGGCTCCACTCTAAAATCAGGGCAAAGGCTTGCTAATGTTATAAATGCACACAGACAAAAAAAAAGGGTGATTAAGGATAATTTATAGTTTTCATTAAACGAACCTACATTATTCTCAGAACAAAGTGCTTTATTATTAATGGAAATTCATGATTGTTATTAATTACACATTTTAAAATACTTTCATTTTAACCTGTCATCAATTTCCCATAGCGAAATGATGTGTTCCAACTTTGAACATTCTGAACTTTACTTTGCTCTTAAATTGTGTCAAGATTTTCCTTTGAGCAATTGGGGTTTTGGCAAGGATTTCTTCCATTTAACATGAACCATCTCCTCAGACTTCATCTTCTTTCTCTAAACTACCACTTTTAACCTTGTTTTTATCTTTCTCTAGGGTAGAAATACCTTGAGGATACTGAAACAAATTTTAAATAGTTGTTTCATTGCCCTTATTATTATTGGGTACTAATTTGCAGAGCAGTGCAAATAAGAATAGGAGATTAATTCAGTATCCTTTTTGATTGTATACAATTTAATTAATTAATTAACTGACTCTTCCCTTGGGATTATTTTTCTCTCATGGGTTGGCGACCTTTTAAGAAATAATTCCTTGAAATTATTATATTGTATTTGACTCATCACAATATATCTCCAGAAATCAATCTGTATATGCAAAATAGACACAGAAGCTGAACCACTTTGCAATCACAGATGGCAGGACAGATGTTACAAATGTATTACAGTTAGAGGGAAACATCAGCATTCTGAGGAATGAATATATTATCTTCAACGTATCCTGAAGATGCCAAATAGAATTGCATGAGATGAGGCAAATTCTGTTTTACTGTTATTTTAGAGGTGTTTCATGGTCATGACTAGGAATACTCTTTGGCCTGATATGTCTTTGAATTCCAGTACAGAAATTAAAAAACACATGAACCTGCTCAAACACTAAACAAAAAACCCCCAGGAATACAGACATGGGAAAGAAATTAGATGGTGAAATAATATAACAAAAAGCAATAGAAACCAAACAGGCATCACATCAATGTGTTTGTTTGGCACCTTGCTTCTTCCTCAGTGACAATTATCCAGATCTTAGCATATTCTCAAATTTCTCCAATTTAGTATTATTTTTATTCTTGTATTTTTATCTTTCCTTTTTTGATCACTCTTTATCATGTGTGTTGACTCTGACTTTCATTCAATGCATTTAATTCAATCTGATTTCTGTGTTTGTTTAATTTGTGTTAGGCTGGAATTATCTTTGTAAACAAGTAGCTGAGCAACCTTCCTTTTCCTTCCTTTTCCTTCCTTTTCCTTTTCCTTCCTTTCCCTTCCTTTTCCTTCCTTCCTTTTCCTTTCTTCCTTTTCCTTCCTTCCTTCCTTCCTTCCTTTCTTCCTTCTTTCCTTCCTTCCTTCCTTTCTTCCTTCTTTCCTTCCTTCCTTTCTTCCTTCCTTCCTTCCTTCCTCTTAGGGAATAGGCTATTAGTTTTATCTGTTCTGAACTCTAGGAAAACCAGTATCTTTCATGTCTCCCAGTTTAGCAATGATCCTTCTATTTCTGCATTTCTGTATATCTTGCTTTTTTAGCTTTTGATGATGTGGTGTCAGAGTAGGACCTTGTGGTGTGAATGAAGGTTGGTGGTTGGAGGTTGACTCCAAAATGAACAAGAGGAACCAAATCTACGTATTGCAAAAGAAAGGAGAGTCTGTTCAAGGACTGGGGCTGGTGTGTAACTGGAAAATGGTTGGATAGAAGAGGATGTAAAGGGAAATGTACAGAAAAAGAAAGGAGTAAATGATCTGTTCTGAAAAGGAGAATAGAAGACTCTGAAAGCTGAGATGCTGCCAAGGGAAAATTTTGAAGAGGTAGAAGTCGAGGTCAATGAGTTGAAAATTCAAAATGAACTGATGGGCAAAAAGATATGGTATCATGGCCAACACCGCAGAGTAGAGCAAAAGCTAAGGGTCAGTAATGGGAGAGTTTGAAGTATAGATGAGAGAATCTAAATTTAGCTTGAAGTCTAAGGAGGAAAACATGCATTTTAGCAGGGACATAAAGAAAGAAAAGGTGATTTAATGGCATATTGCAGACTAGGGAAGGACAAAAATAAGACCATGGTAAATCTGGAGAGATTGCAAATTAAGCCTATGGAACACAGAAGCTGTAGGAGGAAATATGGTGTCTCATATAGTGTGATGACTTCACCTGTTGTCACAGTGCTGGATTTAAGGATGAGTCACCAGGGATGAATATTACCTTACTAATTTGAAGAAGATAAAATGTTAATACTAGTCTTTAATGGACAAACAAAAAAGTTAAAAAATTAGCTGCAAGCACTTTATAGATACAAAATTTAAGGGTTTGCTGCTGTTGCGTCTTAGGAGAATTGAACAAAGGAAAACAGGTAAATATGTCTTTTTAGGGCTTTCTTTTTTCATTTTTGTCTGTGTGGATTATAGTTGCTCTGGAAAGCTGCTCTACTCTTTTGTAGCAATAGCACAATGAAATGGACTGCTTGTCAAATAGAAAGAGCTAGCTAGCTTTAAAAGTCAGTTTCCTGCTTCTTTTACCACAATGATGATAGCAGAGTTGAGTCCAAACATCAAAATTTAAACCCAAACTCACAGCAAAAATACCTGACAACAGGCAAACTCCCCAGGTAAAAATGTGGAAACATTCTGATTCATTGCATAAACCAAATTTATCCATCCATTGTATTATATTGTTCAATATGTTTTAACTACTATTTAGTATTTTATGGAACAGATGAAAAGTACAAGGTTCCTGCCCTGAGAATCTGTAGCTCAGATTCAGAGGTAAAGCAGCAAGTAAAGTAGCAAGAAAAGGAGTGTGAGGAGGAAGAGCTAACCAACAGAGTAGGGTTGCTCAGCTGTGTTTCAACTGCAGGGTCAGATGGCTAAATTCACATGAGAGAAGAAAGAGTTTACATCTGTCCTAGACTTGAAACAGAATCACACAGGGGTAAACTGTGCATTTTATTTTCTTCCTCTACTTGGATTTATTGGGTTTTTTTTAAAAAAAAATACTGAGATCATTGATAAGCCTTCAAAAAAGTGCTAACTTGGCTATCAGGAGCTAAAACCAATGTTTGAACAATTTACTGAGCATTTCTATTAAATAATTGAATTGAGAAAACCTTTTATCTCAGCTAGCAACACAATTAGTTTTCACTTGACATGGAGCAACCATTTTCCCTAACCCATCCAGTATTTTACCTTCCTTTTTGCCATAGAGCCTCCAGACACCTGGCTTCTTGCAGGGTGCTTGATGAGTTAGGCTGTTTTGGAACAATGCAGGACACAAGTTTCCAAGTCCTAAACTACTACTTAGTACCCCCCATCCTAACAGATGTCTTTTACTGTTATCATGAAAGCAGTTTGGTTTTCTAAGGTGACGAAGTGGCACTCTCCCGAGTGGGCAGATTACAGGGTGTTTTATGGTCTAAGTGTAGTCCACAACATTAAGAGATTGTAGCTATGTCAGTTGTGATTTTGAGTTAAGAATGAAGGGAACAGTCACAATAATATAATGCAATTGTGGGTCTAAAGATAAGAATTTTCTCTGGCATTTAGCAGTCAGAGAGGAGTATGTTGGCCCTGGTCACTATAAAGACCACAAGCTCTCCCACAAGAACAGATAAAACCAAGTAAGAACTTTTTATGTTTCCTTGTCTTGTCTCAGCTGAGAGAGTTAAATGGAATGGTACTGGCTAAGAGCAGGGGGGTGAAAAAAAAGAGACATGAAATGAGCGTTTCAGAAAGATGTTTCTGCTCAGAAAAATATTCTGCCAAAGTGAGATTGCCAATGCTGCATACAGACAAGCTTTATATTAATTATCTGTGTTCATAAAGTAAGAATGATTACATCAATAAAGGGTGACTCATAGTTAAATGGTGCCTTTCAACCATACGACATCTATTGAGAACAAACACTGTGCTCCAGATTGAAGCCAACTAATGCACTAACAACATAATTACAATGATTGCAGCTGTGACAAGGGGTATGAGTGGCTTTCAACCACAGCATATAACAGCTTACAAGAAATGTATTTCTGTTAGTTAAGTATGTTGCAGTTTTGGTTATGAGAGCAACTAGAATGGAATTGGACCTATTGGCTTAAACTAGGCACTGCAGAAATTGATAAGAATGGAAGCAGTTAAAACTGTAAGAAAGAAAAATCCTCTAAACCCAGGATAGCATTCTGCTATTATTTTTATAATATTCCTTTGCTGCCTGTGAATGTTCCTGTGCATACTTATGGTCCCTGTTTTCAGATGCTCACCTATGAGAAAAGAGATGGAGGGATGGGGTTATTTTCACTGGGTCTGAGCTAGTGACTCTGAGCTCCCTGCACAGTTACCTGAAATGAGCAGACACTTTCAGAGTACAATTAATCATATTTTAAACTTCTAATTTTGGGTGGAATTATTTTTGAAGTAGCTGATTTGTTACACTAAGTAAAGGGAACTTGGATGACATACTCACATATGCACACTGTATTTATCAAACCAGATGGATTATAACTTTGGATGAATGCAGACAGATGAAACAGTGCTAACATAAATAAGACTATAAATCCAAGGTAGAAATAGCTCTAAAACCCCACCACAGCGTACCCTGGGGGTATCACAGCAAAAGTGAGCTTCAAGAAAGGCAAGACTGGTGAATACTTAAAGTTTTCTCTTTCCAGAAACAAGGCAACATGTGCAAGAGGCGGAAAATAGTGTTTGCCTGAAGATGCAGCAACACTGAATATTGCAGGTACCTTGTGAATGGAGCTCTACGTATGAGGTGACAGTCTGTGAAGGGCTTTCACAGCAAAGGGAAATGTGGTGCTGTGTGGGTATGCAGAAAGATAGCTGGTCTGTGAATGCAAGGGGAAGGTTTGTGCTAAAACCCAGAGCCCTGAAGTGTGTGATCACACAGGTGCTTGTGGTTTGACATGACCCATACATAAGCCCCTACCCCTCCCAAATCCACCCGACACACATCCACACCGCCTTCTGTGAAATCTCCACAGTCTGACATCTTCATTCTACTCCATATATTGCAACATCACTGAGCAGGCTGAATGACAAAAAGGAGACCATTTATTAAGTAGAACCTTATTTTTTAAAGACCTGGGGAAAGCTTGTGTAAAGCAAAACATTCTCTTTTAGTCACATTCTTTTCAATTTTCTTAAAAATCTGTGGCCTCAGAGTTCAAAGAATAACTCTCTTTCTTGTTCCAGCATCAGACCCCAGTCCTTCACCCAGTTAGAGAGGTGAGAATATAGGGTCTCCATAGGCATGCCCTTCCTAGTCCTCCCTTATAAAATATTTTTGCACCTTCTGGATTCAAGATAAACCCCCTTCCTTTTCCTCTTCATCCTTTATTCTCATATCTAAACAAAGCACTGAGAGCTTATCTAGCAGCAGAGGCAAAAATTAACTTTGCTGTTTAAAGCACTTGCTGTGTTGTAACAGTTGGAAGCCTTTTCAATTTTCTGCAAATTACATATCATAACAAGTATTAGCTATACATATGTTCTACTAAATTAATAATCTTCATTGTGGCCTTAGCTTTTGGTGGGGACCACTCATCAAAGCCCATTATTATCTACTGACACAAGCTTGAGGAGTGTTTTGTCTGAACCGTCTTCTCTCTCCTTTCCCCCTTCTGTTACTTTCAGAGGTATCTAGCACCAAAATAGGTAGACAAAAAGCTAAACAGAATTTTAGGTGTTGTTTGGAAAGGAGCAGAATAAATCAGAAAGCAACATTATAAGTTGAGTAGACAAGCTGAGTAGACAAAGAAGTATGAGACTGGTGAAAAAAAGTCCAAATATCAATAACATTGAAATTTATATAAGAATGGAGAGAGAATTTATTCGGTAATCACCATAGTGAAAGAAAGGAGGACACTGATTGAAATGATTTGGTAGCATGTTTAAAATCAACTGGAGGTATAACTAATGAAAGATTGAATTGAGGTTCGCTTCCACAATGTGCAGTGGTGTCTAAAGTATAAACATATATAAAATGATTAGGCTAATTCAAGAGAACAGGCTAGTTCAGGCTTACTAGGTCTGATGATCCCAATGGTCTCCAGATCAAGAATTCCCTGAACGCTTGATCTCCAGTAAATTGCAGGATTTGCATTGGTAGGAAGGGGGTGGAATGACCTTTTGCAGATCCCTGTCTATGAACCCCAGATCATGCAGCAGGACTAAATCATTTGGCTCTCTTCACCTTCACCAGCAGATTTGGGTGAGACATCTGGCTTTGTGTTGAACTGAAAATGTTTTACCTTGGGTAGTCAAGTCCATTTGGCCCAGCTGAGTTAATTCAAGCAGTTTGTAAAGTACTCCATTTTAACCATATCCGATTTTTCTAACAAGATTGTACAAGCTCTACTACCTTGATTTAAAAGTCGGTTTAAGGATGTACACATAGTGATTTGGCCAGTTTATAAAGTTTTAAAAACTTATTTTAATAAGTAGACAAGGCCTGGGAAAATGTGACCTCACTGATATAATTATTACAGTTTTTACAGGGTCACCTTTATGTCAAGTGCACTAATGAACTAGAAAGGACATGATTAGAAAAAGCAGTACAGGCAGATTTTTTTTTGAGCATTCATAAAAATAAGAAAATCTTTCTTTTTCCATATAATCTTTGCTGGTGGGGAAGCTTCAAAGCACAAAGTGCAGCATAACAAACCTTTTTAAGCAAGTTCTTGTGTTCCTTAGGAATATCATAAAACACAATTTTCCCTATAATTTAAATCCATGATCCAGAACTAAGAGAAACCTTGACACTTCATTAATAGCTACCCAGATACGACTATGCCACTAATGCTTTGAGGTCACACTGCTGATGAATTATTTTCTATGCTGTACATTAATGGTATCTGGCTACATCAAAGTTTTGAACTGGAGATGTAGATTGATAAACTGAATTTGACAAATAGCTTCCTTACCTTTGGAGTTGCTTGTAAGTAATTATTTTTATTTGAAACCAGTTGACATTTTACTGCTTATGGAGTTTTCATGCTTTTACCTGAATTTATAAGCAACATCTTGGCCAAAAAGCTTGTAAATGTGATTTGTCCATAATCTCTGCATGAATTAGATCAGGTGCCTGTGTGCCAGAAGAGAATTTAAATATCAGTTCCAGTGGCAGCCATAATCTACAAAAGTGCAGGCATTTAACAGATTCAAAAAAACCCATGAAAAAACTGTCAAACATTGGTTATGCGGCTGTTGCTAATTTGCTGCTTTGGCTCTCAGAGTAGTCAGACCTGACCTCAGAGCTCGGATCATCTACAGTCAGGGTGAAATGCTCATCTTGTTCAAATTAGAGGCAAAATTGGTTTTGTTGTCAGGAGCCAGCATTTTGTGATAGTTTTCCATAGAAAGATGAATCATTCTGAAGTTATAGTAGTCTTGCTATTGTGTAATTTTGTTATCTGTAGAGTTCATATATTTACAATCTATTTCAGGAGTACATTTTATTTTCTTTCTTTCTTATTTTGATGTGCTTTATACTTTTTTGAATACTTTTCTGTTGGGAAATAAATCACACTTTCATTTAAGGTTGCACTTCCATTTGACATTAGTAAATACCAGAATTGTTCTTATTCTTTTTCCCCGATAAATCTTCACACTTCTCCTTGTACCATTGCTTTTAACTAAAAATGACTTGTGTAACAGCAATATATTTAGAAAGTACACATTTCTGTGTAATTTTACCAGTGCTTTTTACTATGTCCTGGCTTGTAGTTCATAAAACTGTTAGCATTTATAAGGCACGGTACAAACCCCCTATTACTGAGGTAGGGTGTGTGTTTTATGCATTTTATCAGTATCTAATAGAGTTTTCTTACTGCATTTATCCCCTCACTGCCTCTTTGATTCTGGGCCTATACAGAATGAAATTCCATATAGTCTATCCCAGATAAAACACACCTCAATATTTTATCTGTGTGGGGTAGGTTTTTTTAATAATTTAATTTTAAGAAACTGTAGAGTTTCTGCTAGAACCCTACTAAACAGAAGGTTGTATTTGGTATCACCTATACCAAAACAAAGTATGATGTATAAAATGCCAATGATTGTGATTCACCATCAATTTGTTGATATTCCTGCTCTGTAACAACAGCAACAAAAAATACATGGCTTGTTTCTGATGAACCTCTGGAAGTTGAAAAGTTTAATTCAGATAAGCTTGTCAACATTTGCATTCCTATGTGAATGTTATAAAATAATTTTTTGTATTTTATTATTTATTAAAATGAGGAACAAAAATGTGGAAAAGTGAGTGCAGTAGCAGTTTTAGCTAGAGGAAAGTTCTGGGAGATGAAAAATGAGCACTAATTCCCTCCTATTTAAGAATGGCTTTGTGATTTCTGAGGTATGTACATTTTTTGTTATTAAAACTGGAAGGAGGCTCCAGCTGTCCTCAGAGCCCTTGTCCAATAGCAAGTGTTCTGATAATGTGCTTTTGCTGCACACTTATTATAAAAAATAACTGCAGTGTCTCTGATACAATTAACTTCATTGCAACAGCTGGCAAACTCTAGTTTCTAAAAAAAGAAACCCCGTTAAGCATTCCAGTTGCAAAGAGGATATAAATTATAATAAAAACATCATGCCATGCAAGAGACAACATATATATGATCAGCGGTGACATACAGAGGGCTACATCACATTTTTTTACAGTACTTCATCAATGCTAATAAGTATGTTTGCATCTGTCTCCATTTGGGAAAGCTCATAAGGGTACACTGGAGTTAAACTGCTAGCTTGCTGCGACAGCCTTTATTACCTAAAAAATATTTTTAGTATAACATGGGAAGCATAGAACAGCATTTTACTTTATTAACAGATACATTTGAAGCCCAGGTTCTGAGAAATATCTTTTTTAGAAATTGTTCTAGTGTACGTTTGCAGGAAATGTCTCCTGTGTTAGGATAGAAATCAAGGCAGAATTCCCATATCCCTCAGAGAACCAGACCAAGATAGAAATAGTTACTGAGGAACAAGGACTCATGTGAAATTTGAAACATGAAACACACTTCCTGCTCCATTTAAGTTCTGCTCAGCTGTAGTGAAAGTCTTGGATTTGATGGTCACAATGGCAGGGAACAGTCTGCAAGCAGCTGCATGTGAACGGAGCTCTGTTAAATTAGAGGGACTTGTGGTCCCGTAAAGGAATGCACAACCACAACCCCCAGACTTCCTGGGGGGTCACAGACAGGAGGATAGAGGAGACTTGGGATGTTCACTGCCTTTTCTCAGGAACCATTTTACTGGAGAAGAAACGTTTTGGTATTCCTAAGGGACAATAGTAACCCCAGGTGTCTTTCGACAAATAATGAACATCACGAAGGCCTTTCTAATGCTTACGCACATCCAGCTGAGCAGCCCCAGCAACTGTAGGAGGTCTACAGATTGAACTCAGAACCTGAGTTCATGATGCAGAAGACAGTGTTTCACAAGTTCCACAAGAGCACTCCTGAATTTCTGTGAGGTTTTGGACTGGAATGTATGAGCTGCTCTATGCCACACACTGAAAGGATACAGCAGCTGGGATGCTGAGGGTGGCACAAATTGACAGAAATGGTCATGTCAGTAATGCCCATGAGCATCAGTCTGGCCCAAACCAAAAAGTCTATGGCATGTATGGTTTCCTTTTATTCTCTGGTCTTTTTAGGTTTGGTTCTTGGGACCAAAGCACATGGGGAAGAGTTGGTGGGGGGCAGCAAGGGATAATTCTCATCATAGGAAAAATGGATTTTTTTGTCTCTGAAGGGAGGAAGAAATGTCTAAGAAAGTGTCCTGGCTCCTGTCAATTGTCCTTTGTTGGTCAACTATTGGCACTTTGTATGAAGGTAAAAATTACATGGAGTATACACTTGGGAAACAGCATAGGTAGAAAATTTCTTTCTGACCATTTCAGGTCTGGAGCCCAGAGACCTGGGGCTTGGTTTGAACACTCTGTTAATGTACAGCTGCCAATAAAATATCAGCTTTCTGAGGCAATGCAGGGAATCCATCTCTTCCTGTGGGCCAGGAAAGAAACAGACGTCTATGTACTCATACACCCCCATGGGGACCACTATGATGAGCCAAATGAATCCCAGACACAGTGACTGAAAAAATATTAAAGGGTACAAGCACACTGAGCCTACTAGCTCTCTTGGTAAAGCTGTTACAGTGTTAAATTGCCTCACATCTCTCAAATTGTTTTTTGCAGCAAGACTGAAATTGTCTGGTTTTCAGCTGTATTCTGCGGGACTGTGTACAGCTTTGTTAGCAAGGTGGAAAACGATCCCATCCCTTACAGACTTTCTGTATGCAGGTGTGGTCTCTTAGCCGTGCCTTCATGGCCTCTTCATGACATTGGTTGAGTCCTTTAATCCTCACATTTAAAAGGTTGGTTTCTTCCTTGGGCCATTTTTCTCTCTCTCATTTGAATGCTTGTTTTTATTTCACAGAAACATAGAATCACAGAATGCTTTGGGTTGGACGAGACCTCAAAGTTCGCCTATTTCCAACCCCCCCTGCCACATACAGGGACACCGTCACTGGACCAGGTTGCCCAAAGCCCCATCCAAGCTGGCCTAAACCACTTCCAGGGATGGGGCTTTTATGCCCTTATTCATTGTGCAGACCAGCTGTTTCATAGGCTGTGTACAGCACCAGACCACTTTTTATATTTCTGCAATGGTCTTCCTGAGCATGCTGCTGTTTCAGGATCATCTTATTTGGCACAGGGCCTGGGCAGGGTGCTGATAAGTTTGGTATCTTTTCTCCCCTCTATCTCATATGTATGGAAGTGTGAGTTTCTAGACAGGAATCTGAACACGTGCTTGCATTTTCCTTGTGAAGAAAATTGAGGCATGGCAGAGGAAAATTTTTCTGACAAGCTGAACAGAAGGATATGGCTCAGTCAGATGTAGTGAGGGTAAGGAAGGAACAGTGACAGGCTATGGCTGCATGGATGGAGGTAGTAGGGGAGCATCCTAGAAAACCAGACCGTGAGGATGCTCTGCAGGATCAACACAAATGTTAGAAAGCTCTGATTTCAACATCCATTCAGGTGAACCGGAGCACACCGCTTCCAGCACCATCTTGGATATATTCCCTTCTTTTTTCTTTTTTTCTTTTCTAACAGAAAGGCCTTCCTAGCTCTTTTTGATTACATGGAGATGTCATATTAAAGTGGCGATGTGACGTCTCTAAGTCTAATGTCACAACTTTCTAAAATATTGGCACCCTCTTACATAGATACTTCTAGTCTTAATACTAAGAGTATTAAAACTTACAGTGGGTTATAAGCATTTAACAGGGGAATACATTACACTAAAGCAGTATATTGGCTTCCTCATTATTCACTGTTCCACCAAATTTTGTGTTATTTGCAAAGTTTATCAGCAACGATTTTATGTCATCCTTTAGCTTTCATATCTGCTGTATTTTATAGTACAACACAATTACAAGGCAATATTCTGTTGTGAGCTATATGAAGACATTTGTTTTTGTTACTTAAAATAAAGTACCCAAATTGTCCCGGGAGCTTTTACAAATAATGCAAAAGAAAGGACAAATAATACAATAAAAACACAAAACCTGAAATCTGCTCCAAACTGTGGCCAATCAGTTCTGCACTGCTGCAAAAGACAAGCTACTCTGCAATTCTCTTTTGGCTCATAACCTCCTGAAGAAACAAGAAAATGTAGCTCTGAGTGTTATTCTACCCATCAGATTAGCCAGCACGGGGCTTTTTCAGTTCAGCTGAGGGCAAAGTCCAAGCCTGCTTTACCACAAGGACTCATTAAACCAGGCAGTGTTTAGTCTGAGTGCTTCTGCCACTCTGTATGTGGTATGAACCAGCTCCCACTAACTTCCCTGAGAAAGGCTTAAAGCCTGTGAGGACCACGAAATATCTCTGCAGCATATGCTTTAATGATCATCCTTAAAGGGAGGTTATCATTTTCATGAAAAAGAAACTGCAGACAATTCAGGACTGCTACAGTGTTTCCAGGGTGGCGTGTGGTGTACGCCACTGTACCTGTACTCCACTGACCTTGATTATGTGGTGTTTGGGATGCTGTTGTGATCACAATTCCAGATGCAATGTGACAGCAAGCAGGATCCCCTATGACAGAGACCCAGGTTACCTGGTTCTTTGCATCTACGAGAATTCTGCTATTTGACATATGGCAGTCCTGATGCAGAACTGACACCCTTCTTAATATGTCCAAAGTGTACCCTTTCAAAAAACTTGCATATTTTTTGTTAGGATTTGTCTACAGTCCAGAACTTTTCTTGCTTCCTGTATTATTACTAATGACCTCTTAAAAGTGATGGAACATTGGTTAGGCGATCAAAGGACAAACCGCCTTAAGAGCCATCTGCTTCCTGAGATTTTCAAGGATGTCAGTTGCATAGATAGGGATGTTTGAGAACTATTTTGATTTATAAAGTGGTTTATTTCAAATATGTTTTGCTTTTTGAAATATGCCTGAACTATGCAGGTTTTAAAATAATTCAGGTACTGCTGTGCTGAAAAGCAATGATTAAACATACGAGATGCATAAGACAGGCTGTTTCAAGGCTGTTTATCAGTTAGCTAGACAGCTTGCTGTACTTAGTAACCAGTGTTATTCCCTTGACATTATCCTCTAGTGCAGTTTAAAGTGTGCTGTATATCCTTTAAGGCACTATTTATACAATGTTGAGCAATGACCTCTGTTATGTAGCTATACTGAATTGTACGAGACTGAATGGGAACTGCAGCTGTTGTCATTTATTTCTAAATGTAAAGTGCAAAATTAAAGTTAGTGTTAAGTTGACTATCACTTGGGTGCCATTATCAAAATACCTTATTTGAGTATGCTGCATTGAAGAAGGGTTTTATATCTTGAAAAAACATTTTCCTCTGCAAGTCTGAGATTCTAACACAGAAATCACTCTGCTGCCCAACACTCGGAGTGAGATGACTATGCAGCTCTTCCCTAAAAATCTTTTCTTATAAGACGTTGTTCTTATGTATGGTCAGGTGTATGTGGGGAAGCTCTGTTTGTCATAAGCTTTGCTGTCGTGGCTTCAGCTGCAAGACTCAGTGCTTCTTAGAGGGCCACATTTCCAGATGGAATTGAGAGCCCAGTCGCACAACTGCCAGCCATGTGCTTGTTCCTCTTGCTGCTCTAAAGGGACTCCTGGCATGATTAAGGATTAATGAACAGAATAAAAGTTTGCTGGGTCAGGTCCCAATTCTGGAGTGTGATTAATTCATTGCTTGTAAAAACATGCTGCGATTTTCAATATTACAAAATATAGTAATAAATAAACAAGGCTGATGCGGCTCTGAGGTTCGTTGAGGATTAATCATGAATTCCAGTTTGTGAATTAGAACTGGCAGGCTGTGCAAGAGTTTCAAATCTAGTGCAATAGACCTCCTGGGAGCTATTTCAGCTTTTCTAGTTATGTGGCAGCACTGATGTTGATTGTATGAGAAGCTAACAGATTTAGGAAGAAAAGAACTGGGAGGACAGGTATGGTAAATCAGAAAGTTATTCCAGGTTGCAGAAAACATTTGGGAACACTGCTAGGTACTTCTAGTCTGTGAGAATTTAACCTTTAATCAGCTAATGATTACAGTACATGATTACCTTCTCTGAAGTAAAAAATCCCAACCAATTAAAAAAAAAAAGCTATTAAGTACAAATATTAAATAAAATCGACTCTCCTAGATGTCATGAAACTGATGACTTCTTGATCATATATTAATTTTTACTTGTATAGACTTTCCCCTAATATTTGTCTTCTATTGAGACTGACCATATTTCCCCAATTACATCTATTCCCGGCTGAAATCAGCACATATTCCTTGATAATAGTTTGGGCTTCACATTTAAAATTACTTCAATTTTCTGAAGAGGTGAGCTGCTTAGAAATGCATGTGTTCATTAAAGTTTGGTTACTGAGGAAGTGTCACGAAGAGGTTCATTCTGCTTGCTGGATCACTAGAGGGAGCTCCGGGTGCATGCTAAGGGAGGGCTTTGATTCCCAACCATTATACAAAACTCAAGGAAACAGGAAAAAATACCTTTCCCTACAGACAATGATTGCTAAAAGTCTAAAAAGGAAAAAAAATATTTTTTTTTCTTCTTAATTGGTGTATTTTATATGCATTTTTTTTTGCCAATAATACAAGCTAATAACAACAGCATTTAAAGCCTGGTAACAAATAGTGTCCAGTTAAAACCTTTATAAATAGGAAGCTTGAAAAATGCATAATACTAATGCCTGTGAGCCCTTTTAAGCAATAAAAATCAAGATACGTAGCTTTTTCAAGTGGCTGGTTTGTCAGAGCAAAGACAGATACCCAGTAAATTGGAACTAAACCTTTTCCTCTGATGCAGTGCAATGATTCTAAACCAGTATAATGCCTCTGTAAGTCCACTGATCTGATATCTGATATTCATATAAAGCAACAGCTCTTATGGTCCTAAAAGAAGGATCCTTTTGATGGGCACAGAGACACTCATTTGGGCACAAGAGAAATAGAAAATAGAGGGAGTACAAAATACTTTGATCACCTTCAGGGTTTATTATTTGCATGGTTGCTTCCAAGGCCCAGAAATTAAGAAGGCACTTTTTTCTGGCTTATATTTGATTTTTTTGTTTGTTTTGTTTATTTTCAGTGTTTTAAAGAAGATGTCTTATCTTTATGACATGAGAAAGTGTCAAATGGCCTAATACCTTTTAATAGGAAGCATCAGTATCTCTGTCACAAAAATAAGTAATAAAAGGCTGCTGCTTGTTACAGTGACAGAGTATGGTAGGATTCTGAGACACAGGGATTTTATTGTCTTAGGACACATATTCATGGCTAGACAATTTATAATACCTTATTGTTCAAAGAAAACATATTAATATGTCTTAACATTTGTTCAATGCACTTCATTATACTAAACCATTATAGCCCACTTTGGAGAAAAATTCAGTTTACTCAGTGAACCTGCAATAATTTGAATTAAGTCAGTGCAAATTCTATAAATATGTAGGCACGTGCATAAACCGCACTAGGATGGAGCTTATCTTCTGAACTAAGTAGTGGTCACTGGGGTGATGCTATTCTCAGTTAGCCAAACACCCCTTTGGTATCAGCTATACATATCTGCTTTCCTAAGTACAATGGGATTTTGATATGTTAGTCTTCTCTGGGCATGTATTCCTTTCTTCATATTGGAGACCACACACCAACAGTGCTGCAGGAAAGAGAAAAAAATTACTATGCATTTTTGTACCATGATTGATGATTTAGAAATGTATGTTAGAATAAACTAGACTGCCTTAGAATTTATGGAATTATTCATCTTTGACTTCCAAAATATCAGTACAGTATTTGCTGATACTATGAGGAAGAAGGAGAGCAGCTTTATACTTGAAGCTGTTGTTATCTGATGAGTACTGCTGTAGAGGTATATGCATTGCTAGGTATCACTGATACATGATGGCCATTGTTTACTTAGCGGCATTGTAAGTAGACTGAAGAGCTGTTTGGTTTTACAATCCCTCCTTGAACTACTTCCATGTGGTATAATTTTTGGATTTTGCCTTCTGTATAGCTTTGGTTACAGAAAACATACTTCAAGGACATTTTAATCTAATAATGTTATGTTTCGATATGAAAATTGTAGGAAAAGAGAAGCAGGCTTCCTTCTCTACCTTTTAAAGCTGGAGGTTAAAAAGATATTTTTTTTTCCTTCCTACATTGTTTTGAATGGAACAGGAATATGAAATGCTGCAAAACATTTACTCTAAGAGTTTTGCATATTGGTTTTAGAAGGATCTATTTAAAGCTAGTCAACATGTGTAAAAACAGCAGGATCAGGTCAGTAGAAAGCATCAGGTGATATATGTATGTGAGAAAATCTCACAAAATCTTCTTTTGTGTAGCATTAGGATGAATCCTCTATAATTTTGAATAAGGCTAAAATTCTCTTTTTTATCTGTTGTAGCCCAAATGTTTATCCACAGTAACATAATAAAACACAAATAGAACCCTCTGGGCATATGGCCATATATGATTTTCTTAACAAGAGCAAAATTTTTTAAAAAAAAGAAAGGTTGTGATGTGCATATTGTACAGTACTGGAAAAGCTCAAAGAGGAATTAAACTCACATTATTCTGTTGTGTTTGGTTTCTCAAAAAAGATTGGGTTTTTTTTTTAGTTCTGCTTCTGTTTTTATCCTATCGTTCTGAAATGTGCACTATAGAAACAGGAGAATTTATATGATATAGTTATGCCTCGGATTTTCTCTCCCACCTGAAAATAGGCTGTTCAACAATTTAAGCTGTAAATTGTAACACAATTTTAGCCAGAATTTGGCAGAAAGAATATGTGCTGAGTCCAGTCTCTGTCCCAGCCCATGTTTTCAGTGTAGCTCATGCAGTGACTGGGGGAGTATTCTCAGCTTTGCTATATAGGCCAAGTCACAAGATAGCTCACAGTGCTTTGGATTTTCCAAGCACTGTGTAAATGTTAGCAGGTCTTCACGACACCTCAGTGAGGTAGGAAAGGATTAGTAACTTCATTTTACAGGAGGGGAGACTTAGCTAGAGTGGAAGTGAATTGTGTGATTTTATATAGGGAAGCAGTGACAAAACGACTTTCAGAACTGGTAAGTCCCATTCCACTAGAACAGAGCATCTTGGGCTCAAACCCCACAAAAATCAAGCTGTACAGTTATTACCATAGAAATGGTAGTAAACATGATAATTAACACGTCTGGTGTTGAATGCCAAGACATAATGATGCTGTCATAAAGTGTATTTTAAGACCTTGAAATACACAGAGAGTTCAAGCAATTGTAATTATCCCCACTAATATTTTTGTGGGCATTTTGATCAATAGCACATCCTAAAGTTGATTTGACGGGTTGGTGATATGTTTCATTTTGTAGAAACAAATGTACTGAACTCATGGTTATGTGTGCACTGTGTCTAGACACCAGGGCAATTATAAGGAAAATTACATTTTCATTTCTATTGCAAACTGTCTTGTTAATCTGCTCAATATTTCCTTGCCTATTCATTTTGTCCAGCAGTTCTCTTCTTCAAAGACAGTCAAACAAGCTCTTTTCAGTGTTACTGCCTGCTGTAGCTATAATACAGGTAATAATAACCATACCTCATTACTGTCATGCAAAATAAAACCCATCCTGCCTTTGTAGTGGATCTAACTGGTATTTTAGAATATACTGGTTTACTTTAACAGTTTTAACCTTTTAGCTGCAATACAGTCTTTTCTTCTGGTTTTATTTTTAACATAAAAAGAACAAATGTACCAGGGGCAGGATGTGGTAAGTTCCCCTTCCCTACAAAGTCATGTTGGCCTTTGTGCTCATTGCTTTTCTAGAGTTCTCAAGAACTGTAAAAGGTGACTAGCAATTTCCTCCTCCTTTCTACTCCAGCTGTGGAGGAGATAAAGAAAAGGATTTTGCTTCCCAGGACCAAATGTAAGTTCCAACTGCCAGTGCAGTGTACCAGGCTCCTGATCCCAGAATGGATATAAATTTTAATGGCTTGGGGACTGAGTCTTTTAAGATACAGGAAGAATGTTTTTGAATCTTCTCTGACTGGGGAAGCATTTGAATTCCAGGTGTCTTATCTCCTAGAAGGCAATGTAGGTCATAACATCATTATGATGAAAACACCAACACAGTCATCTGGAAGAAGAAAAGAAAGCATGCAATTGTCATTAGCAAGACATGCTGTTTAAGAAGCTAGGTATGGAAAATGGTTTTGTGTCCTGAAGACAGCTTTCAAGGAGGTGCTTCACTCTAGCTTCCAGACACGTGACTAGGTCCAGGGGCAAGACAGCACTTCTTGGTGGATGATTTAGGCATTTCCTGTTTCCTGTTTTAGGTGACCCTTTGTACAGTCGACCGTGAATCCCTTCCGTAAATGCCAAGATCCCATGTGATAAAAATGAACTTTGGCTTTATCACCATAGATGGATCTGCCTCAGCGCTCCTGGAGCTGAGTTCATCTACACGCTGCAGTGTTGACCACCATTCTGGGTTTACGTTGACTGAGAAGTTCCAAGACTTTTCTACCTGAGCCTAATTACCTTATACTTTTGCATAAACATAGAGACTAAACATTATTTCCTCCAAATTCTTTTAGCAACTAATAACCTTTTTAAAGAAAAGCTCAGTTTTGATTTATGAAGTGAGAGGTTGCCTGTGAGTGAATAAAAACGAGGAAATGACCACTGCAGAAAATAGAACACTGGGTAGGGAATGATTCAATGTGACAATTATGCAAACAAATAATAATGTAAACTACTCAGAAGGTATTTTACCACTGCAAATTGTTAGCATTGTCAGCAGTTTCTTGAAATCACAAGCTGTTTGCTGAATTTCTGAATTGTTCCTACTAGCACGCATATTTCTATGTAAATGAATGCCATTAAACAAATGCTCCTGTGGTGATGACACAAGTTCCTTTCCACATTATCACAAGTTTTTCCCCTAGGCATAATGTAGGGAGAAAAAAATAAAAAGCCATTCAGATTATTCAATGTCCTATTTGTTTCGGAAATGCAGCAAGTTTCAAAACCGGTATATGTGACTGAGTGGGTATGTATAGCTCTTCTAAAGGACACGTCCCTCTTACTAATTCATAGAGAATATAAGAAAGTGAATGCCGCTGTCTGTCCTGATTTTTGTCAACGTTGCCATGATGGTGCCTTGTGTTCATTCTGTGTCATTCACTCAGGGCCTCTGTAATCCCTCAAATCAACTTAAAACTGCAAAGATGTGGTTCTGAATATTTCATGACATTTAAAAAAAATATTAGAAGTTAAACAGAGCTTAAACTTTCTCTTTAAGATTTTTCTGTCACATTTTAAACTCAACAGTACACGTTCAGTAATTCCCGAAACCGAGTTATAGCACAAAGGGTAAATAGTTTAGCTTATGATGTTGGCACATTGTAATCATGTCCTGTTCGTGATCAAATACAATTAATTAAGTAAAAGAGATTTACCATCTCCAGGAAATTTGTGATTTGTCACTACAAAGCTGGGCTCAGATTTTTGATATTTTAAATGCTGGCTTTTCCAAACATTTCTCAAACCTGGTAATCACGATGGACTTGTTTATTTTCTGTGTTGCAGACCTGAACTTAGAAAGGAGTTAGAGGAGGGACAGGCAGGAGTAAATGGACTAACAGAAAAGTTTCTGATGTTGTCTGTGAAGAAATGTCTCCTACCAAATAAGCAATTAATTACATCTACAGGAGAGAATATCCTGCCCACCCTATCAGTGTGCTTGGCACATATGTCTCACTTTCCTCCCTGCCTGTGTATTTTTTTTTAAAGAAAAAGGTGTGTTACACAGTTTTGTTTCCTTTTTGACTGAAACAACCTCACAAATTTACAAAATTACTTAAAGTGAAGCATATATTTTTTACTAATACAAAATTAGCATGAAAAATACTGTTCATTCTAATTGTAAAAAAACAGTTGTGAAGTTGATTTTAATCAGAATTAAGCAGGGAAACCTGGAGATTTGTACACTAGTACTCATTTAATTGCAGTATTTCTTCTGCAAAGCTTTTGTTAGCTGGGGTGAATGCAAAGACCATGATGATATTACAAAGAATAAAAAAACGGTAGATAATCAAGAACTTGCAATATTCACAATCTAGTAGAAAATAGGCAGCAAATACAAGTTTTCTCTTACATCTGATTGGCATTTGGTGCAAATATTGAAAATGGAGGATAAAAGAGGATTTCAGTCATGTGCTACCTCTGTTTCAAGTGAGAAATTTCTCAGAGTGATTTTGATAATGATAATGAAAATAAGGTTATTTCTAGGTATATGTTGATTGTGTTGAATTTTTTTAATGTATTTTTAGTTTTAGTCTGTTTTTAATGGTACAGGAGAGGGAAGAATAAATATAATAATGTGGAGGGAAGAATAAACCCTGTGTATTGTACGTTTTGGTTCCTTCCTTTTCTGTTTTGATTCCGAAATAAAATTCTGTATTTCCAGCTTTACCCGCTGCCTTTTAGGATTAGAAAAGTTCTGCAATTCTGTGAAATGATGTGAAGTGGACAATCTTAAAAGGACTCTATGTCCAAACAGCATGTGAATATTTGTAAAGTTTTGTTCTTTGCAGATCATCTCATCCTAATCTCCAGCTTTAGAAATCTTAGATAATCTTTTGTTCGGATCCTTTTATATTAGAAAGTTAAATACAGTTATGTAGGTTTTGTTTACCCACTTGGAGGTGTGGTGTTTACCATGTAGAAGAGGTATTAGGTGGTCTTCTCAGAACTATGGTTCACAGGTTGAAATTACACATTACCCTAACCTGGAAAATTGGTGTTTGACTCCTTCTAGGCACTTTTCTAGAAAGTACTAAAGACATGAAGCAAGCTATGTACCTCACTTCAGTATATTTTAAATGGAAACGGTGAAAAAATTTGCTTTTCAGGCTGAATCCTGTCCTTTCCACCACCTATTTCCCAGGCAGTCAATAAGGCTTTGTATATTTTATACATAAAATAGTTATATTTGTATCTAATAGTTTAAGGAAAAAAAAAAATCCTCCATCATTTTTACTACACTAAAGCAGTTTTTTAGGCCACTGTTCCCAATTTTCCTGATTTTTTGGAGAAGTTCCTCAGCAAGATGTGTAGATAGATGAAAACTCAGTGGAAATGGCAATGGTTAATAGCAGTTTCTAGTGAAGATATAAAGGCCACGTGAATAAAAGAAACAGAGAAAGAACAGGAGAAAGAAATAGATCTGCTGTAAGAATGTTAGAATATAATTCTGGCCTTCACACAGATAATGGTTTGCTGTCTTAGTTTTCCTTACATTTGTTCAAGATACATTAACGCTGTGCTGCTTCTCCTGTAAAGAAAAAGTGTGCTTACATAATTGTTTCCCTCAAGAATACAGTTTTACAAAAACTGATGAAGTAGATTCTAACTTTAAACCCAAACAGACCTTTCCTGTTAGCAGTGAGTCAACATTTGAAATTAGAAGTGCAACAAATTATTGTTTCGGCCCTTTCCTTTGACTATGCATCTCTATATTATCGTGGTATTTATTCAGGTGAGATGTAATAAGACTTAGGAAAGCAAGGAAATGAGGAGATAAATAAAGGACACCTAGATAAATCCTTTCCTTCATTTTAGTTTACATTATTTAAGATGTTCATTCCTGATTTTGGCTTCACAACAAATGAAAAGTTCCCCATCTGAGACCAAGAATCAAAGAGGCATTGTCAGCATGAATTTGGCCCTAGATTTAAATTTAACAACAAGGAGGATTTAATTAAATCTAACAGTTGCAGAAAAGCTTTTGTAATTAAAAAGACTTGAACTGTCCCATGTTGGTAGGCAAAGGTTCTCTTTCTGTCTTTGAATCTCAAATGATGCAACATCCAGAATATGACTTTAAAAGGCAATTACTTTAAGTTGAATTAAATAAAAAGTACAATTTACACTGCCTCAGTTGTGGAAAACTCAAATCAATATTAAACAAAAAATAAAACCAAAATAAAACTATTCTCTGTCTTTAAAAATCAATGTTGATATAAAAATTGGTTTATAAAGTATGTAATTGAAATAGCAGAAATTTTGAGTGATTAAAGTGAGGAAATTATTCTTGCCAATGATTATTGATACAGAGAAAAACATTACCAGGGCTAACTGGCTAGCACTTTTTTGTCAGAGACTTGTAGCCTTGTGTAACCATATTGAAAAAATGCACCTCTGCACTTGAAGCTACTGTTCCCTTCTCACACTCAGCATGTTTCTAGTTTAGCCTTCTCTTGTTGTGTTTAGTTATATAAATATTAAAAAGACATTTTATTTATTTCAACTAATTTCCATTCTTCCGTATTAGTAATTACATGCTGGTTGACTAATTCTTAATTGTGATACTATTGGTACAAATAGCTACAAAATGGGTACAAAAAGGTGGCTGTATAATATTTTGATGGTGCTGAGTCTTAGGCATCTTGAATGGAAAGAACAGTTTTGATAAAATATAACAAATAACTTCACATAATACGCATTCTTAACAAATATAATCTGATAAACTTTGTTTTAAAGTTTAAAACTGGCCTGACTTATTGGTCCTTTAGAAAGTCTACACACTATGGTCTCAAATTCCCTTAATTCCTCTCTATTTCTTGACCTCCAATTTCCTAGTTTCCCCTAATTCCCTAAAGGGAATTTCCTGAATTCCCCGGATACCTATATAGCTATATCTATCTACATATTCCTTTGCACCCCATTCTAGGCAGAACATTCAGGAGGACCCAGGAGGATGTCTTCCCTTCTTTTTCCTTTCTCTATGCCCAGTAATCTCTTTCCTTAATCAGCCTGTTGAGGCTGAAGAAGCAGCATACTGTGAGGCCTGAGCCATGAATGGCTCTTTTTATCTTCATCACTTGGTGAAACAAGGACACCTCAAAGATTAATTTACATTTTGCTCAGGAATTTGATATGAAGAATATTTGAATTTTGACCTTATTTAGAAATGTAAATATATTCATTATTTTCATTGAACAAATATATACTGAGTTCAAATAGTTAACCTGGAACATCCATTGTGGAAATAATACTCTCAGAAATCCACTCAGAATGGAAAGTGTCAAATGTGGGGTACTTCTACCTTCCCCTCTACTTCCTCACAACTTAGTTACACTTAGTTACACTAGGAAAACAAATGAACTAAAAATTATTAGAGTGAATGCTCTGTTAAATTTAAATTGGAAGGAAAATTCTTGAAGCCAGCAAATCAGACAACAATGTGTACAATTGTGTATATCACTAAAATATGAGGCAGGAAATTTTTGTTGAAGCCATGTGCAAAGATGATAGAATCATAGAATCTCCTGAGATGGAAGGGACCCATAAGGATCATCAAGTCCAACTCCTGCCTCCACACAGGGGCAGCCAAGTCAGGGCATGAGCCTGGGCACATCGTCCAGACGCTTCTTGAAGCTTGGCTCTGTGACCACTTCCCTGGGGAGCCTGTTCCAGTGCCTGACCACTCTCTCAGTAAAGAACCTCTTCCTAATATCCAACCAAAACCTCCTCTGTTTCAGCTTCATACCGTTTCCTTGGGTTCTATCACTGGTCAACAAAGAGAGGAGACTGGCACCTGCCCCTTCGCTCCCCCTCATCAGGAATCCACAGAGGTCTTCCCTCAGCCTCCTCTTCTCCAGCCTGTACAAAATGAAGGACTTCAGCCTCTCCTCATTATTCTTCCCCTTCAGACCCTTCACCATCCTCATTTCCCTCCTCTCCAATACTTTTATGTCTCTCTTGTACTGATGTGCAAAAGACTGAACAGGACAATCACCCCCCTGGACCGGCTGGCAATGCTGTGCTTGATACACACCAGGATATGATTGGCTCTCCTGGCTGCCTGGGCACACTGCTGCTGGCTCATGTTTAACTTGGTGTCAACCCAACAATGATTGACTCTTGATAAATGGCATCTGTTTGTTTTTTGGTTTTTTTTTCTTTAGTGAGTGGGCCACTCATTTGCCTAGGAAATGCCTTAGCAATTCTGACTCTTCTAGTAATGTGTATACATTTCACATCACTGTGACAATGGAGACAAAATTCTAGGTTTATAAGGCCAAAACCACCTGTAATCGTTGCTGTCCTATGGATTTCTCCAACTGTTAGTGTAGACTGAAGCTCCCTCTGCTCCCCATTTGGGTCAGGAATCTCTCATTCCTGACTGTGAATTGGTAGATGAGGCCACCTCATGCGGGAGGTTCAAGTTCAGTGCCTCTTGCATGGAGAAGAATCTAAATTCTGGTTTTCTGCTTTGAGGATGGAAACATAGTTTGTCACTTTCAGCTTCATAATACATTTTAATTAGGGTTCCATTCTGGAAAAGCAGAATATATATAACCTACACACTTTTCTCCTAAATCAAAGGTTTGGAGACATGAGTCTGGTGCCAATTAATCTTTCCTATTTACCTTTCATCCTAAGATATTAAAAATATTTTATAAGACATGTATAGTTGAGTGCTTGCAGGCTTCTTTTGTCTTTCTGGAAGAGCTGTGGTGACTTCTGATCCTTTTGAGCTGCTGTGGCCTTCTATCCCTCTCTTTGACACATCTCTCTTTGGTAAATGTATGCTTTGTTTTAGTGATCTGATACATGATGATTCTATTTGTAAGTGGGAACCTTGATTTTAGAACCTTGATTGTAAAAAAAAATATCCAGAATAAAGACGTGTTATAGATTCTTGAAATTAAAAAGTGACACAATGTCTGAAGACAATATGCAAACTGCTGGCCTGTGTCCATAAAGTTTGATATAACAACCGTGTCATGGGTCCTCTGAGTTTGATGGATCACACTTTTATTGAGGAAGAAGAAAATACATATGTGTTTGGTACATATATTTAGTGAAATTATGAGACCATTCAATAATTTATTTTCTGACATAGCTTTAAAGAATTCAGGTTTTATAGAATGAATATTGAGCTACTGAATGAATCATTAGTGTAAGATGGACATTTTCATTGGCCTCGAGGTGGATTGTCAGATGATTTACTTGCAAAAAGATAGCTGACCCATTTCATTGCTTAATAATGTTTGTAATTATCAAACAGTTTACCTTTGACTGGTAAGTACCAGCATCCTACTTACAACATTTGTGTTAGTTTCTTTTGAAACTACTTCTAATAATTGGATTTAGTATCTAATTAGTTCATAATTGTAGTACACATTCAGAAAAGTAAAATATATAACAGTAAAATTCCTATCTTGAAAATGGTGAGAATTATGAAGTAATAAGAACAAACAGAAGTGATATATATTTTTAATTTGCTCATTGAAATTGAGGGGATGAAGGTCATAAGATTTATTTTTTTTTGAGTGGTAATTCAGATCAGAGCTCCAGAGGGGTTGGAAATCTTGGTCCTAAATTGTAATATTTTAAAGAATAGGAGGCAGGAGGGAGTCTCAAACTAAAAAAAATCATAGCAAACTTTGTTATAGGAGTTCCATCAACCCCACATGTAGGTGGTGTCAAATTAAACAAAGTCATTCCCTGTCAGGATGAGGGAGAGAACTGGAAGAGTGAGACAACTTGTAGGTTGACATAAAAACAGTTGTATTAGGACATGCCCAAGAAAGGAACATAATAATAATAATATATATTAATAATATATACACAAAACAAGTGATGACCAGCACAATGTATCTCCATTCAAAGTCAAAGCACTTCATGACCCCCCAAACTGCCTAGCCTCTCAGCCCACATGTGCAAGCAAAGCAAAACAAGGAATTCCTTCACCACTTCCCATCAGCATGCAAGTTTTCAGTCATCACCAGTGCTACACAAGACTTCCAGCTGCTGTACCAGGCTCTCAGCCTACCTCCTGTTCTAAATGGAACATGACATCATATGATATGGAATATTTCTTTGGCCAGTTTGGGTCAGCTTTCCCAGCTGTGGCCCCTCCCAGCTTGTTGGGTGCCCCCGACACTGTTTCTGTGCTGATGTCACTGGTAGCATGAGATCAGAAGATAAATTTACAGTGGGAATTACCAAAAAGACAAGAAAATGATGTTATTTAATATAACTGTCAGGTATATATCATATTTTTGTCTCTGTTGCCTGTTCCTACAGAATAAGAAGGCAAAGAAATGGAATTGTTGGGAGAAGGCTGTTCTATGAACTTGCATACTAAGGTTTTCTCTGGTACTGCAGTTATAAAAACTGCAACTATTGTTGCCTCCACAGTCACACACAGATATATGGGCTTGTGTTAGGTTTCTGCTCTTTTAATATAATTAAATATTGGTTATGATCTAGGCAACAATAACAATATGTTGCTGGTCATGCTTGTGACTAAGTTTTTCATTAGTCAATATAAAAATTTAATACTATAGTGTATATTCCTATAAACCATGTTTTGATATTTTGGAGGCTAAAGATTTTTAACAGTTTACATTAATATTATATAATTTTTGTAATCCATAAACTAAGAAGATCATCTAAATGTCTGCACCAAGGGCTACCCTGTCTTCCAATGGGGTGCAAATCTTTTTCTATTACTTAGACATGTCCACTTGGATTGAGAATTTACACAGTCTACATTGCTTTCTGGAGGTCCATAGTTATTTCATTCATTACAAGGAGAGCTTAAAAGGACCAAATTAATCCTTTTGTTTTAATAATGCATTAGCTTGCATGAATCTGAATTTTATTCATACAGTGCAAGTTTCTTCTGTTCTTTGTTCTTTCTGGTTTATTTGATGACACTGGTTTTTGTGGGATCTTGGATATCGTCTGTGTGGATGCCTCAAAAAGTGAGCCCTTCAAGGCAATAAATATTTTTCTCTAATGTGATGATCATCGTGCATGTTGTGAATGAATTTGTCTTGAAGCAATAAGGAAAATATGCATCACTAACTGCAGACTAAGAAAACAAACGCTTTCCCTGTCCAACTTCTTTCCAATCATCTTCTCTGTATCTGCTTTTTTTTCCTCATACTTATTCTAACCACAGTACACAGAAATGGTTGGAGCACCAAAGATAGGCAATGGCTAAAGGATCATATTCTCAGGCAACATTTGCAGATACATAAAGATGAAAAACAATGATATTTTATCCTTATATTCTACATCAGAAAAAAAAAAAACTTTCCAAAGTAGAATAGGTGTTATCTATCTTCTACAGAAGAGCCACCATTGGTCCTTAAATTAACAATAGCATGGATATGCTTGGGAAGAGAAATGTGCTCTGAGTCAGGATACCCCTTTGGCACTCTTCTCATCTGCAGTTCAAGGTGGAAATTAAAACTGCTTTCCTGACAGAACTAGAGTTAGCTTCTTTCTTCATGTGACAAGTCTTATTAGTGGAAAGCAGTGCAGTTTTCACCTTGTGCCAGAGGAGTGATTCTAGCACACAGAGGAAGTAATATTCCTTTCTCCAGACAGCTCACAAGCTGCCTTGTTTGGAACATTTTAGGGTGATGCTCATGTTCAAATAACAGCAAAGAGAGACAAGAGAAGTTATGGTAATGTTCATTTCTTTCTCATTTGTTTTGTGTTACAAAGGAGACAAAGGCAATCCTCTAGGACATTTCAGAGAGAAGACACATTTAAAATAATGACTTTTCTGATGATTCTAAATTTCAGTTTGAACCACAAATGCAGCAGCAAGAGCTTTTAAGGAAAGAGGAAAAAAAATGCAACCTGCAAAAAACTTTACAGAGATGGGACAAACCCCTCTGTGTCATTACATGAAAAAAAGGAGGAGATCTTTCTATGAATATAATTTAGATTAGTGAGACATGACAGATGTATGAAGACTTGCAGAAATATCTATTCTATACTAGAAATTCCGATCTGATAATAAATAGTGATTAATCTGGGAAGTCATATTTGAACGCAGCATGTTTATTTTGATGGATAATATTTTTAAACAACTTTCAAGAACATATGGAAGATTGAAACTAGGAAAAACACAGGGATTGCGATTTTGATGCAGACCAATGATATCTCCAGTCTACTAGCCTGTCTCTCACAGAGAGCAGGAGAACCTGCTTCAAGAGGATGTATGTACAATGCTAAAGTGGATGGTATTTTATAGATTATTCTAGTTGATACTCTCAGAAAATTTGGATTATTCCTAAAGCACATTCTTAAACATTTTTTTCCTGATACAATTTGAGATGTTTTCAATGTACTTCCATGTGTGTGTGTGTATATATATATATATATATGTATATAGGTTTTTTTTTTTTTAACTCATTTCATCCTTGGACACCCTTTCAAGACTTTCAGTTCTTGGTTTTAAAACATAAACTACACTTACCTCCTATTCATTTATATTTGTTACTTGGCTGTGTATTTTATTTTTCTGTTCTGTTTTATAAAAGAAGTTTATTAAGGGCATTTATCTTCTTTAAATTATATCTTTGTTATACTCTGGTTTAGTCAATCTAAATCAGAAATATTCACACAGTGGTGGGACAACTTCTAAATGAGCCGTTATTTCTCTTTTCTGCATAGCAGTCAACTGTTCAGACTGCTTTTCCAAAAAGAATGAAGTTTTGATTTTAAGAACATGTCAGTCTTAGGTAGGGTAAGCCCTGTGTTCTGTCTTTCTAAGCATACAGTTTACCTATTGGCATTTAGAGTACTCTGGCAGGTGCACCTTTCATTTTCCCATTGAAACTGAGCTACATGCAGTCAAGAATACAGGGCTTACATGAACAAAAGGAGAGCAGAACAAGACAGAACTTGACCTTACATTCAGTGTTTGAGATGATCAACCAGGAATGGTGAAGACCTGTACTTCTGTTCTGTGATCCCATGAATATTTCTACAGTTCTATCCAGTTACTGCAGTGAAAGTCTAGTTTAACCTCCTCAGGTTCCAATAAAGCGGAGTCTGGGATACCACCTAACCCCTTCTCTTGCCTAAGAACATGTTTTTCTCCTGCCTTAACATTCTTGGCTACACGGGTGAGTCTTGGCAAGTGAGCCATCTTCTCTGAGGAAGGTCCAAGACCCCTCAGGCCACGGATACGGTTCTTACACCCGTTTTACATGGGCTAAATACAAAACCAGGGACTCATAAAATCATAGGCCAGCCCAGGTTGGAAGAGACTGCAATAGATAACCTGGCCCAAAACTTTCCTGGGAAGGGGAACCTAGATAACATTATCTAGTGCCTGGCACAACTGCATCTTGAAAACATACAGTGTTGAGAACTTATAACATACCTGGGGAGGTTGTTCCATTGACTGCTCTCACTGTAAAAAGTTTCCCGGGTGCAGGACCTTGCACTTAACTTTATCAATTTCATACAGTTCTTACTTGCCCACTCTTTCATCCCGTACAGGTCTCTCCTCAAGATGGCTCTCCCTTCTGACATGTCCAACTCTTCAACCTGTTTAGTGTCATCTTCAGACTTGGGAGGGTGTTTTGAAATCCATTGTCCATGTGGAGCCCAGTATCAATGCTTGTGACAGACTGTGAGCCTGGGTAAAAGCCATTGATTACTACCCTCTGAGTATGGTCTGTCAACCAATTTCTTACCCATTTTGCAGACCACCTGTCTAATCTGTATCTTGCCAGTTTTTTCAGCAGAACATTGTAGGAAATAGTGTCAAATGCTTTTCTGACATCCAGGTAATCAATGTGCGCTGCTCTTCCAGAGTTGACAGAAGGTGTTATTTTGTTGTAGAAGGTGGTCAGGTTAGTCATGCATGATTTGCCTTTGGTAAATTTGTGCTGTCTTTTCCCAATCACTTGCTTAATTTGGCTGCTAATTGTTTCTAGAAGGACTCATTCCATTGAATTCCCAAGGACTGAAGTAAGAGAACAGATGTTATCACTGCTATCAACATTTTTTTTTTTTTAAATTTGTGTGGTGTCTGCTTTATTATGTAGCTCTGCTGAAGAGAGAGTTGCCAGGACAGATTCTTGGTGAATGAACTGAATATTCCCTACTAGTCCTTCATACACTTAATTCAGCAATAAAATCTAGACTTGTTTTTCACTGGAGATCTCCAGTTTTTCTCACTCTCTAATTCAGCTACACTGGGAACTTACATAATTGTATTGGGAGGCCCTCAAGACTAGATACCTAAAATTTAGATATTTTTCTCAGGATCTTTATTAATCTTTTCCTCCTATTTTATTATGTTTTTGTTGAAAAGGTATGACCAGAACTAAACACAATATTCCTGATAAAATGCTGCTATTCATCTGTTACAGTGCACTAATAATTTAAGGATATTTTAACGTGCTCTGTATATCATCCAATATTTCTTTCTTTAGTCAAGATGAGCACTGACTTGAATTTTTTACTGGACTATTCATAGTGATGATGGGGTTCTCCTCCTGTGTGTTGGCAGCTACATTAGAACTCAGTGTGAATTATCTTGTGTTTTTGAGTAATTGAAGCCCAGTTGGCAAAGTTTTCTATGTTGTCATACTGTTATAGTGTGAGTTGAATGTGTATATGAAAAAACAGTGCTCTGAAACTCAAAAGATTTTTCTCTTCAGTTTCTATTTGGTGGAAGGGGGAATATTTTGGCTCTGGATCTTGTATGAGTGAATAATGACTACAGTCTATCTTTGGATGCATATAAACAGCGAGTAAATAAGTAATGCTTTTTATAAACCATGACAAGCATTAACTCTGTGACAGGGATATTCTTAAACTGGTTGCAATGTATGTTACATCTCTTGATTCCTAACTCCACAAGTCCTGTTCATCTTACTAGATTTTCATTCTGCTTACAGGTGTCAGTGCCCTGCTTGGTAATGGAAACACTAAGCAAACTTTTTTTTTCCATTAAACACAGGTAAACAGTTATAATGTTCTTTAATCTAAAAAACATCTTCCATTTGGGGCCCAACATTAGCAAAACATTCTTGACCTTGCTTTATTCTAGCCTGGGGCATTTCAGCTCTTTCACCTGACATAAAATTATATGGTTAGAAATTGTCTGTTTTCTTCTTACTGGTGTCAGGTTCCATACATTTACATAATAAAAT
>VZTU01007743.1:29967-46914 GCA_013400835.1 Zapornia atra | reverse complement strand
GGGAAAAAAAAAAAAAAAAAAAAAAAAAAAAAAAGACTCACCTCCATCTCAGAAAATCAGCCTCCAAACAGTAGTCACTTCAGAAGCCACTACCACCATCCCCTATCTCCCTTTTTAATACTGAGCCTGACATTACATGGTATGAAACATCCCCTTGGCCAGTTTGGATTAGCTCTCTTGGCTGTATCCACTCCCAACCTGCTAATGGTTTCACAGGTTTACTGCCTCCGTCAAACTCTCCACCAGATGCTGCTTTATTCACAAAAAGAAATTAAGTTTCAACCCAACTAGACACAGTATGCTCTAGAATAAATCCAAAGAGTCTGCATATGGCTTTAACATCCTTTAATCACTGGTAGTGCTGGCATCTCATAAAAGGTTAGGAGCACATGATGGATGCGGTTCATCTGACCAAAGGAAGATGCGTCTGATCTAGCTACATATAATTGCTTTTACAGACAATAATGTCAGAAGAGGTGCCTTGAGAACACAACTCAGCTGGCTGACTTTAGGGACTTCCTTCACCTGCTTAAATAGAAGCAATTCATACCATCTCAGCCTGGAATGTTGGACATGAGGCCTTTAAGGTACATGAGTTCTGAAGTATCAGATTGCTGTTAGAGTCTATTGAAATCTGCAGCAGCTGTAAGTTCAGTGGGAGCCTGATGTAACTATCCCCTGCTGTCCTGATTTCACCTGAGACAGAGTTAATTTTCTTTCTAGTAGCTGGTACAGTGCTGTGTTTGGGATTTAGTATGAGCATAATATCGATAACACACTGATGTTTTTAGTTGCTGCTGGGAAGTTGTGTACCATCTGCACTAAGCCAAGGAGTTTTCAGCTTCCTCACCCGGCCAGGTGCAAAAGCAGCTGGGAGAACACAGCCAGGACAGCTGATGCAGACTGGCCAAGGAGATATTCCCTACCATAGAATGTCATGCTCCCTATGGGAGGCTAACTGGGAGCTTGGGGGGGGCTGCAAAGTAGACATAGGAGGGTTTTTTTTTCCCTTTCTGCACATGGTAAGCAATTGCGTTTGTGCACTACTAGGTTTTTAAGGTTGTAATTATTGTTATTCTCTTACTTTGCTACCATATTAAACCCCATCCTCATAAGCGCTGAGCAAGCAGCTGTGTAGTGCTTAGTTACCGGCTGGGGTTAAACTACAACACAAATAAAGAAGGTGCCCAAACAACCTGATCTTTAGCCTCTCATTTCTGCAGAGGGATATATCTGGAGTTTACTGCCATGCTAGCAATTTGCTTTACTAGCTGTGAGTGTGGGGAGGGAAACAGAATGAGAGAAAGATACTGTTGAATCTGAGCAAGCATTAGGAGAAAAATTCATCTTCTTGGCTACAGGTAACCAAGGTAGTAAGATGCTTTGGTGGGTGCCTGACAAATTGTGATTCACTGAGTACTGTCTGGGGCTTTATGGTCTCAGGCAGATTTATAAGCCTCTGCCAGTAGCAGCTGTCCTTTTAGGAGCCTGCAGAGACTGGAATGAAGCTGTGACTCCCTTGGCCTTTGGATAACTTGAAGGGTTAGGAGGTGACATGGGATAAACCTTGTGAGTGATGGATAGCAGGTGGTTTGGGAACCAGTTATGAACCTCTACCAAACCAGGTGGAAGTATCTCTAGAGCAGTCTAGAGTCTATGATTAGGCATCCTTTAGCTGGCTAAAAATGTGGGTTTTATGGGGGTTTTTTTGTTTGTTTTTTTGTTTTCATCCTGAAGGACCAGGTATACAATGGCTGCACAGTGTACAGCACATGGGCTGGAAAGAAAATAAGAGAAGAAGGAAAAGTGAGTAAACAGCAGTGAGATTAGAAACTGAGTTCAGAGATGAATGACTTGCAAGATTCAGTAGAGGCTGCTCGCTGGCCAGGGAGAGACACTGGGATCTGATAGTACTTGGGTCAAGAGTTTCTTCCACCAACAAATCCTAGACTCTGCTGCTCAAAAATACAGTTGCCAATCATTTATAATGGAATAGTTTTAGTTATGGAATAGGGTTGGTGGCTTTTGGAGGTTTTTTGTAGTTATGGAGAATTTTAGACATTCATTGAGGGGAAAATTGAAACTCTTCTATTTTAATTTTTCCTGTAATTTTTTTACCCTATAAATAGTTGGGTTCAAAATAGTCTGTGGTAGGAATATAGCTGGTGCAGCAACAAGATAATAGATATTTTTTTCCCTTTTAAACTCTAAATACTAAAATGTTGTTTTTTAAAAATAAAAACAATTATATAAACAATACGTTAAAATATGGTGTCATTAATATATCCAAAACAACATAATAGGTGGAAGCCATAGAAGTCCTACTTTCTATGGCTTCCAGGGAAAAAAAAAGAAATAAAGCTTAGCATTACAAAGCAATATCTGACTTAGTGTATTCAAAGCATGAACCAAATACAGCAAGTTTTAAAAATGTTAATTGCTCTACCACAGAAGCAGCTAATTTATTTTAGAAATAAATGCTCCTTTTCCCCCTTGAGAAAATTGCTTATTAGAGTTTAAAATAGTAGTGGACTAGAGGGAATGCAGAGTATATTTTAAGTAACAATTTCCATATAAATATAGCTAAAGCCTTTTTAGCTATGCATTTCTATGCATCTATCACCAATGTATCTGACTACTGTTGGTGCCAACATTTCATTTTCATTGATTAGTGGAATTTAAAACAAATTTGTTCTAAACACACTAGCAGAATAATTTTCCACTTGAATCATAAAAGTATTGGAATATAAATTCAATACTTTTCAAACCACACCTCAGTTGCTGTAGCAAGTTATCTGTTCCTGCTATATGAGTGAAATTGTCTTTTCTTCAAGAAAATTAAAGACTTGCCTATCCAGTCTGTTTTATTTGCATGCACTAATTGGCAATAGAAGTATTTTTGAGATCTGGAAAGGGCCTTCAGCTTTCTGTAACTGTCCCAAAACCATGAAAATGGGAGTGAATGACAGAAGAGATGCTGTGGTAGTTTCAGCTGAAGCCGCTATGACTTTACTGACAGTTGATTGGGCCAATTTCAGAAGTTTCTCTAAAATTCAGTGCTATTTTTATTTTAAGGCTCTTAAATGCTAGCATCACTTGGCAGAGCAGATATTCCGGGAGCAAAACAGTGTTTTGTAGGAATTTTAAAAACCAACTCACCCACCCTTCCCTAAACAAAACCAAACCCCAGTGGGGTTTTGGGTAAAACAGAACCATTTAGTCTTGAAACTGAGCTGGAGATAGCTGATTAAAAGGGCTTTCTTGAGATGTTTTCCATTCCATGTTTTATTTTTTATTTTTGCTTTTTGTTTAGGAAAGTAACTAATGTCCTAATATTTCCTGGGCTTAGTCCTGTTTCAACTGGAGAACACAGAGATGGGTTTGAATAATTCAAATAACCACTGTCTTTTTTGACTGCTTTGTATGTGTGAATTCAGAGCTGGGTTTCCAGACTGACAGCCAGGCTGTTGCCAGTTCTGTAGGTATGATCTGGGATTAGAGATCTGCCTTCTTCAGGGCTGTCAATTCAGCATTTGAATAGAAACAGGACTCACACATTATTTAAAGGACTGTACTCTGCATAAATTTTAAATACACTTTACCATTACAGAGTCTAAAGGGCAAGCTATCAATCATTTTAGCAGCTCTCACCCGATGAGCTGGAGTCGAAGTCAGGGTTTCACGAGCACTGTTTTTTCCCTTTCACAGTGTTGCTCAGTGTCTGGGTGGGCAGAAGTGCCAAGGGCAGATATTCTGAGTTGGCAAAGTTCAAGAACAGGTTATTTTTATTATAAATAACCTTAGTATTTATTTGTAGGAGTTACAGTTTTTACAGATATTTAATATACTGCCAAATTTCCAGAAAATCAGCGTTCATCCTCAAAGAAAACCTGACCTACACCATTTAAATTTTAACTGACAAAACTATAGTCTCATCCCAAATAATCAAAATCAAGTTTTATGCACGTTATTCTGATGTAATTCATATACATTTCTTGTCAAAGGGAAATATCAATCTGAAGTTAAAACATCTTTATAATTCCCAGTGCTAGCAGTGTGATTCAGTGAATTAATGGGGACGATATTTACACTAAGGTGTTCTCAAAGCAAATGGTGAATGATTATTTGAAACTTTCACAGCTGAGTACAGTCATCCTTTTGAAAGCATTGTGCATATCACTCATCAAACCCATCAAGCAAATAAAGGCTGTGGTGCTTTTATTTTGTGTTTGACGTTTTAAACATGTGTCTCATTATCTAAATGTCCATTAAAGTTGCCTCTTTTATTGCTCTGAAATAATGCAGTTGCAGCCAATATGTTAAAATAATATTAGAGATACAAATTAAAACCAAAACAAGGACATTTCTAGTGTAGGTTGTCACTTCAAGTGAGTGCAATGACAGTTTAAGCTAAAATTTCTTTGCTTTTGTCAGTTCTTGTTAGACCCTTAACATTAAATTAATGTACTGTGAAGTCATTTTTTTAACTTTCATTGCTTGAATAAAATATAACTAGAATGGCTACCATGAAAACTGAAATGAATAGAAAAAGGAATATAATTTTATAGTGACTAATGTTCATAAAAAGACACATCTAAAGATGCTGCAATGCTTGTCCCTAGAGACCATAGAACAAGTACCCCAATTGCTGTCTTTTGTAGAAAACACATGAGTCTTCCATGGAAAATTACTTTGGATATCCCTGTTCTGTTTTTCTGTGGCAGCAAATTTTTCTGCTGAAATAGAGGCCCACAATAATGCCATCTGTTACAGGTGGTTTCAAAGAATGTAAATTAGAAGTTTACAAATTATGTTAATGTGGTAAATACTGTGGTCATGGTTACCATCAGCCAAATTTTTTGTCTTATTAAAGTAGCATTTGTGAAGAAAAAATAAAATTTAATTATGCTGAGGAATTTGTAGTAACATTGCCGTGGAGAAATACTAGCTGGTGGTGTTCTTCATGTTGACTCTCATGAGCATGCAAAGAAGTTATGATGAATGTGGAGGAATGTTTCATACTCAATGAGATGATGTTAGTATGAGATTTGAACATTTTACAAGTACAACTGTTTTTCTCATCAATGACTGGAGATTTTTTTTAAAGGCTGCACTCATTTTCTACAAGTTCTAAGTATGTATTTAAAGAACTTACTGCACAGTGTCAAAGATGTTACACTTCTCTGTGGATGAGAATAATAAAGGTAAGATATGTTCTTTTTACAATTATGATCATGTCAGTCAAATCCCTTTCATATTTTCTCTTTTAGTCTGTATATCCTTCTACTTAACAGCTGAGATAGTCTTCTTTTCAAAACCTTGCACAGGTTATCCTGTAATAGTCCCAAAGTCCATTCTTCTTACCCTGCCCCTTTTTCCCCTTCTAGGAACTCTTTTTCTATCCCCTCCTGGTTATGAATTGTTTCTATCTTACCATGCATGCTTGAAACTACCTCCATATTGTCACATGCATACTAACCTTCCTTTTGTTACTTTGCTGTGTCAGAACGGCAAGAGTTGGAAGGGCCCTCTGGTGATCATCTAGTCCAACCCCTGAACTAAAGGCGATTCACCTGGAGAAGGTTGCAAATTTTTTTCCCTATTTTCTAGGTAGTAAAAACATTCCTGAAATTTATTCAGATGCACAACAAATGAAAGCATTAAAGCATGTTTGAACACAAACTTGTCCAACATTTTTCCAGGATTGCTGTAGAAGTTACATTTGACATAGTATTGGATGGCTGGGTTCTGGTAGAGAAGGGGATGATGCAGGGGTGGCTTCTGCAAGAAGCAGCCACAAGCTCTCTGCCAGCCTGACAGAGCAAACACCAGACAGCTCAAGGCTGGAGTCATTGTTGACCAAGGCTGAGCCCATCAGCGATGGTCACAGCACCTCTTGGAATCACATTTAGGAGAAAAAAAATCCAAGCAGAAGCATTTTGCCACCAGAGGAGGGAGTGAGAAGATGTAAGAAATTATACAGGCACCAAGGCTAGGGAAGAAGATGTGGGGAGAGGCACCCCAGGTGCCAGAAAGAGATTCTCCTGCAGCCTGCGGAGAAGACCATGGTGAAGCAGGCTGGCTGCTTGCAGCCTACGGATAATGACAGGAAACAGAGATCCCATCTACAGCCGGTAGAGGACTCCACGCCAACGCGGGTGGAGACACCCGAAGGACGCTGTGACCCTGTGGGAAGCCCGCATTGGAGCAAGCTCCTGGCAGCAAAACTTGCAGGCTGTGGAGAGACCGACCCACACCGCAGCAGGTTTGCTGGGGAACTTGTGACTCTGTGGAGCACAAGGCTGGAGCAGTCTGGGCCTGAAGGTCAGCACCCCATGGAAGGGAGTCACGCTGAGGCAATTGGTGAGGAGCTGATGCCCTCACAGAAAGGACGCATGGAGATGTTCGTGGGGGACTGTCTCCCATGGGTGGGACCCCATGCTGGAGCAGAGGAAGGGTGTGAGGAATGGCCTTCCGGTAAGAAGGAAAACAACTGGTGAGGAACTGACTGAAACCCCATTCCTCCAGTCACTGCTCCTCCCCATGCCACAAGGTCTGGGGCGAGGGAAGAAGGGAGCAAAATCATGACTAAAGTGAAGTCTGCTAAGAAGGGAGGGGTGGGGGAAGGTGCTTTAAGATCTGGTCACACTTCTCATTACCCGACTCTGGTGTCACTGGGTGTGCAGTGCAGTGTAATAAATTAGACAGTTTTCTTTCCTTTATTCTGTATTGAGTTTGTTTTGCCCGTGACGCTGATTGCAGGATGATCTCTCCCTGTCCTTATCTCAACTCCTAAGCCTCTCAATATATATTTTCTCCCCTGTCCAGCTGAAAAGGATGGTGATAGAGTGGCTTTGGTGGGCATATGGCACACCACCATAACATAAAAAAATTACCTATAACCAGATTGTATAATAGTAAAATCACACTTCACACAGCAGGATTGACTTATGAGCAGAATCAGTTTCTTGTTTGAGTACTTATTTGGGGATGAAGAAGTGACAAAATATGCTAAGAATTATATGCCTGTATTTTCTAGTTGAATACAATAAAAATTCTTATAACAGATATAATTTCTATTGCAGTAAAAAAGTTGGACCGATGAAGATTTAGCTTAATGTGTGTCAAAATTTATCGTTAAAGGGAAGCTCCAAGAGAAGTAATTTTGCACAAATACAAGGAGATACTAAGAAAATGTAAAGTAATTTAAGATTGTATGTTTTATCTTTGGTCAGTTATAGGTAATAATTCTTTGTATTCATATAGAAAAGAAACATAATTTTTCACTATGAAATCATTACAAGGATAAAAGTAAATTACGTTAATTAGATTGGTTAAGAAAAATATTGAGAAAATTACACTAACATTTTAATGATTGTTTCGCAGTCCTGAGGAGAAAAAGAGTGTGTTTTCATACTTTTTTTACTGACTTTGTAGTCAGTAGAACAAATGAAGATAATTCATCATTTTCCACATAGGAAAATCTATTTCATAAACTGTAAGAGCTCCTGTACACTTTCAGCTTCTTAATATTTCGTGTTTACACTTTCCTTAAAAATGAATGCTTTATTATTTGCAATCAGTTCAGCACAGATACTTCTTTGGTCAGTTTAGAAATAGTTATAACTGTTCCGTCCCGTCCCGCCCCCCCCCCCCAACTTCTTATCTACTATCCCATATTTAAAGATCTCATTATCATCTTTTTCAGTTTTATGTAGAATACCACATTTTCCTTGAATATTAAGTGTCTATATTCCACTAAATTCAGTGGAGAGATCTTTGTTCCTCGGCTGAGGAAATGCATTCAGTTCTGATATTGTTTAGGACCATAAGAAATATGGAGGAAATGAGTCCAAGCTCAAGAGTATCATGCAAAGAGCAGTTTCCGTGCTTAATTTACTGTGTTCCATTGAAGGCTGTTTTGCTTTGTAATAGTGTTTAAATGCTAAGGAAAGAATTGTGTGGCAAATAATAAATGTATTTGTATATATTTATATGGACTATATGGCCACCAGAGGTCCATCCAACCAGATTTATCCCATGATGCTATAAAAATATATATTAAAATGTTAATAAAAAAGGATTATATCATTAATTAAACAGTAGAATAGATCAAACAACTGTTTTATCTTCATACATTAATTTCACATAGTCTATATTCATGACCTTAGATTATGAATTTCAAAGCAGTTAATGATTGCATCTTAGGGCTCAAGCATTGGGCCTTTAGTTCCCCTAAATTGTCATTAATTGGCTGTAAAGACCCTGATAGCTGCTTCTAACCTCTTTATTTAGCGTAAGTTGGCATGTACAGTACTTGAACAATAATTGACATGATTTGAAACCGTGCACCAATTTCATGTATGATAAGTCTATGCCAAGTCATGGCCACAGATAAGTGATGGAGTTGGTAGAATATAGTTGTTTCAGTGTTGCTACTGTTCATAATGCTTTTTCTCTTCCCACCCAGATGTATGCAGACAACTGGAAAAATTGCAGCATGGTTCTGATCAGGATCAGTGCTAATGATGTCAGTGGAGAAACACCAGCGGCAAAGTGTCCAACTACCGATTTTCAAGTTTGTTTTCATTTATTTATTTATTTTTCCTAAATTGGTCCATTGGGAACCTGAGGCAATATGCTGCTTGCTGCACTCCACAGCTCTCTGCCTGCGGTTACCGCCACTACAAATGAGAGTGTTCCCAGTCTGCCAGAAAAAAGTCAGATCCCACTCTCGAAAGTAAGTTTGATGAAATCTGGTTGATAATGCTTGAAAGGGAAGCCCTCTTTTGCTTGCACAGGGTGGCTGGTCCGTGCCACAAATAACCCCCTTAATGGCCATTGAACAGGATGGCCAAGATCAGTACTGCACCCAGATAGGTGAGGAGGAGGGTGCTTGCCTGGGACCCCAGAAATTATCCTTGACACTGCAGAAAGGGTTAAGCAGAAAGGATAGAAATTTCAAAGCTGCTTTCTGATGTCTCTGCTCTGCACACACCAGGATTTTATCTGCACTGAATGTATACCCATAAGATGCAGCAGAGTTATTCAATCAACAGAATTATTTGTGTTTTACAGCAGTACCTACAAGTTAAAGTCAACACTTTATAAAACCTTTGCAGGTAAGGGTATCATTGCAAGGAGGTTTGTATTTTCAGGAATGATATCAAGAAGTCATAGATATGTTTAATAAATGACTCAGCTGGAGGAAGTTACACACATTTTTCAGGGAGGAATGAGAGTGTGTTTGTCCTGATGAGATTCCATTCTGGATATCTGCATGCTGTTTTTCACAAATTCCTTTTATTAGTTTGCATTATTTGGTATAAGGGTATAGTATTCATTATGTTTCATAATTATTTCTCTGATGTTGCTATGCATAGCTTAATGTTTCTTCTTTCTAGAACAGAAGTGCTCGCATTTCAAGAACATTAAATGGTCTAAGTAATTTATATAAATGCTACAGAATAGAAAGGTCCCTTCATAATTCAAGGGTAAGTTATTCAGAACTGATCTTTCAGGCCAAATAGTTTAATAGATTTGAATAGTATTTAATATGAAAAATGAGTGTGAGAAAATGTAACTGATATGATTTGAAATGACTGAAACCCTCAAAAAAGGCTATACAATGACATATCTGCATGTAGCTGTGCTGTAAGGTATGGTACAACTGTAGTGACTGGATTACAATCTGATATTGAATCTGGATGACATTAAAGTTTAGATCCTGTTGAAGTTTAGGATTTTTATACTGCATGGGACAGTGATGTCTTATCTCCAGAGAGAAAAAGGACAAATGCACATATTTTGATATCTTCAGCAAAATTGCATACTTGACATCAATACAGCACAGATATCCTGCCTGATCACCACCAAATGCTTGTTTCAGCTGCTATAAATCAATAGTATATGCTGATGCAGAGCAGAAGAAACCTGGACAGAGTTTCCCTACATAGAATGGGAACTGTTTTTTTACATAGTTTCTCCTTGCCAAATCAAGGATTAATGTTTTTTTCTTCATGGTTGTGCTTTGCAGCCTGTTTATGAAAAAAATGATTGTTGTTGCTTCTGGAGAAATAATTTGCTTTGTGTTTGCCAGAGTACCTGAGATCCTTTTAGACACAACATGGTTAAAGAAGAAAATATCTTGATTCTAGCAAAATAAAGGCTTAGATTCTTGACTATGAAATTGGAAATAGAGTTGCAAGAAAAAAACCCAACCCAACCAAAAGCAAGCAAAACCAGCAAAACACAGTTCTAGATCACTCTTGACAGCAAGAACCTTCTGCAAGTCGTCCAGGATAAGGACTTGATCAAGCATATAAAGGATGAGAGCAACCTGCATTCAGTTTTCCTCCTGTTTCTTTCCCCATGAGCTGCCTGATGCTAGAGCCCTTTCCAAGGCCACTTTGACTCCTTCAGTTCTAAGGATATGATGACACTCTCAATTCAATGCCCATTATGCATTTCAGACACATTTCGCAGATACTCCAAATCCATATAGATACACAGAAGGCAAAAGCAGCGAGAATGGTTTTGGGCTTCTCGATCTTCAACCACATAGTTTCAGTAAGGCATCATTTCACTCTGATTTCTCATTTCCCATTTACAGTCCTGAAACATAACTTCAAACCTTTCAGTCCTCATTCCCAGAGGACTTGGGGCCGTGAACACAGTTCACGTGAACAAAGAGGCAGAGCTGATTGCGGTAACTTTCTGTTAGCAAACACTTCCATTAAATAAGGATAATTCTTTTTTGATTTCTCTGCCTGATGCAGAAACAGTCTCACTGAAACAACACTTCATGAGCTTGTTTTTGGTTTTTTTTAGAGGCTCCAGTCAAGTGGCAGCACTTCAAAAAATATTTCTATGATGCCAATGATGTAAATATCTTTCGCAATTTTCAGTATTAACAAATTTTTATAAAAAAAAACCCAAACAAGAAAAACCTGCTAACTTAACATAGCCACATGCATTCTTAATAACTATATTCTGTCATAGAGACTGCTGGTCAAATATAGAGGCTGATTTTTCTTGCTTAGTTACTGCTACAGTACACAGATTTCCATGATGCATTAAAGGGAATATTTTCCAGTTAACTGCAAGAATTTATTTTTTTAAGTGATTCTGGTAGTCTCAGGTAATTATAATGTGTCTTTCCCAGCAGTAATGGGCACCACAGGAAATAAAACTGCAGTACAGACTTAATCAAATCTGAATGGCAAGGTCATTGGAAAGGTTGTTTTTTTTTTTTTAATATTGGCAACATGTTCCATAAAAAGAATTACGTTTGAATGTAAGCTAATGTGCCAAATCATTTGCTCATAATTTTCATTTCATTAATGCCATCTAATTACTTACTAATTACTTAAGAGCAGTAGCCATTCTAAAGGGTTCGTTGCTAAGATCTCCGGTGTTTTTTGAAGTAAACTCTGCAGTGTCTGCTGTTCAGCACCTTTTTTTTTTTTCAATGTTTATCCATTCATGACATAAGCACACTTAGTATATTCAATGACAAGTGTTTCATTATTAAGGCCCCCAGATTTAAATAACTGACAGAATGTTCATTCTTTATGCCTTCAATTTGCCTTGTATCTTCATTTTCCACCCAAAAAAACCCCAACCAAAAAAAGAGACTAGTACAGCTCAAAGGCCTGGAGTCTTTGTTTGAACTAGAGGAATAAAAGAGAGAGAAACTTCATCAAAGGTCAGTTTTTCCCTCCTACCCTTTTGAGTTGGAGAAAATAGTGGCTTGAAAGAAATCCTCTATTAGGTTGTTATGAACTGCTTTTCAGGGGCATGTATTGCTCAAATCTGTGGGCTGTCCCAAAAGGCTACAGGACTGTATTTTTCTGTCCTTCTGGCTGCAGTCATCTCATCTTAAAACCCTGAAGATGTATGTCAGAAAGAAAAAAAAGAAAAGATTTTACCCATGATTCAGGAAGCCCAGGCCTGTCTGGGCAATACAACATAGAAACAATTGTATTTCATTTCTTCTCTTTCTGTTACTCTAAAGGAACTGCAGATTATGAGAGACTCTTATAAACCACAATGTTCTTGTCTATGAATTCCTGCTTTTTAACTAGGCATGTGAAATTGGTTCACAGGTAGAGTTTTTGACAGACAGGTGACCCACTATCTGAAAGAAAATCAAGCCTGATGACTCTCTTGAAGTTGCAGCATACTTGAAATTTTTCTTTTGCTTTTCTTTAGTTTTAGGGTTGTTTGGTTGTTTCTTTTGTTTTCCTCAAGTTTTTTTGTTTGGTTTGTTTTGAGGTATTTGTTTATTTGTTTGTTTGTTTTGGTTTTTTGATAATGGTAAATCAAATCAGATTTACTACAGAGGTTTTGCTGGAAGCAAATAGCAGAGGACTAGGTTCTCAAAACTGGGAGTTAGGTTACAGGAGTGACAATATACTATACAGACTGCAAGGTGACACTTGCCTTTATCCCCATTATGTAATAGGAAGAATGTGTAGAGAGGAAATGTGGGATGTTTTCTTCACATGAGCCACTGTTAAATTTTGCAATACTGGGAGATACCCATTCTGGATTAATTTTCAGTGCAGTTTTTCATCTTCTATGAACTACCTTTATGTCTTGGTTACAGAAACAAAAATGATGCAAGACGAGGGGTAGTTAACTTGTGTTCAAATCCTCTTCCTGTTGGATTCAAAGCAACTAGTAGAACATGAGATCTTTTGGATGAGAGCCTGGATCTTTTAGATGCCACTGGGTATTAGCACAAATACCTTATGAATTCTACTAATAGCTGACGTAGGACTGGAATATTTCTTCTTCAACACTGGCAGTAAGAATCCGTTAATAATTCGAAAGTAGTCTTATGCATTTTAATTTTCTCCTTTGTTTTTACTGGATATGAGAAAAACAATCCATCATATGCTCTTAATACGTAGAATTATGTGGTGTAAAACCTAAAGAATATAAAGATTGCTGAAATTTTACAGACTGGAGTAAATTCCCAAACATTTGGAAGTTATGTTTTTCTGATCTTTATTTAGTGGGTGCTGAATAAATAGCAGATTCTGCTGTTTAGAATTTATAACAACAAACAGCAGATTTTGTTATTCTACTATATATTCTTTTCCTACATTTCTAATCGTTTTTCACTTATGTGCCAGTAAAATTTGTTCAGCTATCCACAAATCTGACAAAACGAGGCCTCCTGGCTGTTTTGGAAGGAAGAGTTGCTTCTTTTCACTGCAATTCAGGGCACTTTTGTGACAGAGTTATACATTAGTAACCAAGTGGTAACCTTTGGAAGGTGTGCATGCCGTGGTCAGGATCTCTTCCGATGTTCCAAAGTGTCTGTTCCCTTCCTAGCATGTCTGAAGTAGATTGCTAGGGGACCTGTCTGAGCAGGGATGCATGATGCAGACAAAGCTAATGGGAAAAACATGCACAGCAAGAAACCCAGAGGCCTTTTTTTGCTGTTTTTCTATTCCTCCTACTGAAAGCTACAAAGCAAGTTAGAAAAAAAAGGTAATTTTTGGAAAGTGTTATTTTTGCAGGAAGTTTCTTCCCATCATATAATCTTTCTGTTAGTATCAAAAGCAAAACCTGTAATTATATGGTAATGGTCTGAAGACACAAAGACAGATGATATGTAGGATCAACAGCTCCATGGAACAAAGCAGAGAAAGTTTCTGTCATACAAACCCTTTTTGTGGCTTCCTATTTGTCCTGTATTTTTCTGGTGTTCTGAAATAATTCTCAATTCCTTGACCCATTTACAAGAATACAGTATAGATCCAACTTCAAAAGATTTTGTCTTGATTACTTCTTTCAGGTGGAGAATCACTTTAATCTCAAACACTAAAACCTTGCATGACACCATTCTGTTGTTTTTCAGTAAAATAATGTGTATACATTTACTTTTATTCAAGTCTGTGAGTAATTGTAATGCAGTAACAAATGTACAGATGAATATTATACTCAACTTCACTGAGAATTCTGATCAAGTAAAATTTTAGCCTGACTTCCAGAGGAAATGAAGTGTACATGAAAACACGGTGTAGATGACTCTCTGTCTTCCTACTAGTTGTTGAACCTATTTGATAACTTCACCCAACTTAGAATTTTAATGAGAACAGCTTTACAGGTAAAGAGAAGATATCCCATTGATGTGAAAAGGTAGCTTGTGTGTTTAACCCTTGTCAATTCACCAGAAAATCCATGTGAAGGAGATCTCTGTACCCCAAATGCAAGAAAGTTTCAACTGGAGCTTGAATATTCTTTGAAGCCAGAGAAAGAAATCTTTAGGAAAACACTGTCTATTTTTTCAGATATTCATAGGGCTACTTGTTAATAGCAGTCATTAATCTGAATCCGAGTTACTGTATACTTAATGATAATAAATTTTCTCTGTAAAGAAGATATTCAGGATTAACAGTGCTGTGGTTCCATAGGTTATGTCAGGCAGTGCAAAGTGAACTAATATTCTGCCAAAAATCAGTAAGGCCTGAAGGAAAACAAATACTTTATCAACTATTGTATCTGAAAAAGAACATTCCAAGAATTTATTTTTGTTGTATATTACTCATGTTTATTTCTCTTTGCAATTTTTAAAGGGTAAATACATTACTTGACTCAGAATGCAAAAAGTTGGAAATAGGAAGAATACCAATGAAACATTAATGACTATTTTGTTCATTATTAGCATTTGGCACTATCTCAGCTGATTAAAGTGGGTCATCCTGTATCACTGTTGAGAAAGTAACAGAGCACGATAATCTAAAATTAGCTGCTGCTGAGGATGGAGTATGTATGTCTCACATTATCACTGTGAAATGTCTGAACTAGTATATTGTGAGACACATCATTAGGAGTGTTTCTTAGGTAATTTACTGAAAGAAGTGAGTTTTGGTTAGGAATACCTGTGGGAATAAGGGTTAAAGTGGTCATATTCACAGGGTGTCAGCAATAAACTGCCCAACAAAGTTTTTCCTGTCGTGCCTGTTTATTGGTTGAGTAACACACCAGGACTTGTGAACACCACCACTCCAGGTGGTAAGTCATTACCTCCTCACAGCTATCATAGCTGTAAGACACTCATCAAGGAGTGTCAGTTTAGTCTCACTTTTCCACACCCACAGAGGAAAGGGACATATATTACACATTGTGAATAGCGTAAAATAAGAATCAAAGCCAGGACATCTCAAAGTCTGCTATAAAAGGCTATTATCATATATATATATATCTATATCTATCTCCATCCGGCAAAAAGGACCTAGGGAGTTCAAAACAAGCTCTTATCAGCTCTCCTCTATTGGACCTACTACCAGAAAAGATGTGCAAATATCTAACTTTCCTTCCTAATTACACTTACATAGGAATTTTGTCAAAGGGAAGAGGAACGCTAAGTGGTTTCACTTGCTCTTCTGAGTCCTTCACTTTCTTTTGAGCACAGCTTATATGAAAACCAAAACCAGGGAAGCATCAACCAGTTTGTGTCTTTGTTATAGGCGTGACGCTACATTTTTCTTTTGGTGCACTGCTGCTCCAAGAGGAGAGAAAGTGCTGAGAGGCCTAATTCAAAGGTGGTGGCACAGATTGTTCTCTCTGCCTTGGCTCAGGGACTCCTGTGCAGGACTGGAGTCCAACTTTTCACAATCTAATACAGGCATTGGACACAAACATGCTCTTTTGGGGGGTTATGTGCACTGCACTTTCTGTTTTGCATAGTACTTACAGACATAGAATCATGGAATCACAGAGTGGTTTGGGTTGGAAGGACATGGGTGTCAAACTTTCTGAGGGTGAACTCAAGCCCACTGTCCATGTCACTGAAAAAGATGTTAAACAGCAGTGGTCCAATACTGACGACAAGGAATGCAACTCATATCTGATCTCCACTTGGACACTGAGCCACTGACAGTTTGAGTGTGACCCTCCAGCCAATTCCTTATCCTCTGGGTGGTCCGTCAGTCAAATACATGTCCCCCCAATTCAGAGACAAGGATGTTGGGCAGGACAGTGTCATACGCTTTGCACAAGTCCAGGTAGTCTTCCACTCTTCCCTTATCTACCAATGCTGTAACCCCACCATAGAAAAACACCAGATTTTTCAGGCATGATTTTTAATTTCCATGTGCCTGGGCATAGTTTCCAGGACGATCTGCTCCATGATTTTGCCAGGCACACAGGTGACAATTCCTGGCATGTATTTCCCCAGGTCTTCCTTTCATCCCTTTTAAAAAAGGGGGTTATGTGTCCCCTCTTCCTGTCAGTAGGAAGTTCACCAGACTGCTATGACTTCTCAAATGTAATAGAGAGTGGCTTCACCACTTCATCTGTTAGTTCCCTCAGGACATGTGGATGCACCTCATCAGGTCCCATGGACTTGTGCACCTTCAGGTTCCTTAGATTTTCTCAAACCTGATCCACACTGTGCAGTTCTTCCCATTACATTCCAGAGGGGGCCCATATTTTCCCTTGTGTTCCTTTTATCATCCACGTACCTATGAAACTTCTTCCTGTTGTCCTTGACATCCCTGACTAGATTTAATTCTATCAGGGATTTAGCTTTCCAAACCTGATCCCTGGCTGATCAGAGAGTTTCTCTGTATTCTTCTCAAGCTACCTGTCCTTGCTTCCTCCCTCTCTAGGCTTCCTTTTTGCGTTTGAGTTTGCCCAGGAGCTCCCTAACTGTTCTTGCTTGTTCCCAATGTATTTGCATAGAGGCATTTCAGTTGGGGCCTGAATGAAATTGACTTACTGGCTGGAGTGATTGGAATTTTAATGTATTTTAACAGTGTTTATGGCTGGTTCATCTCCACTAGACTTCATAGAATCATACAATGGTCTGGGGTGGAAGGGCCCCCAAGGATCATAGAGCTCCAACCCCCTGCTACAGGCAGGGCCACCAACCTCCAGGCCTGAATCTACACATGGTTGCCCAGGGCCCCATCCAATCTGGCCTTGAAC